>QYAN01000093.1:0-135879 GCA_003988815.1 Chlorencoelia australis
GGCTTTTTTATATAATATATTAAAATAATTAAATTAGTTATAATTTTTTATATATTTAATATTTATAATTTTCTTTTTAAATAACTATATAAATTATATTATTAATTTTAATTTAAATTAGAAAAGTTATTATATATTTAAGAATTAATTAAAGAGCTTAATAATATAATTATCAAATTTAATAAGTATTATTAGAAAATATATATTAATATTAGAAGTATATATAAAATAATAATAATTCTAAATTTAAAATTAAAGCTTAATAGCTTTAATCTAGTATTTTATTAGTTAAATTTTAAAGATAGAAATTAGAAAGAGAAGTTCTATAAATAATTAGAATAGCTAGGTTTAAAGGATTATTTAGATTAAATATAGTTAGACTAATATTAACTTAAGTAATTAAGGTATTATAATTTAGATCTTTTAGCCTAAATATTTAATTATTATTGCTTTTTTTCTAATATAAGCCTAGATAATTCTAGTTTATTATATTATAATTAGTAATTATTTTATAATAAGTTAAATATATATCTTTAAATATATAAATTTATATTAATTTTTATATTAATTTATTTACTAATTATTTATAGCTAGAAATTTATATTCTTCTTTAAGTATATAAGCAGAATTTAAGCTTAGATTTCCCTAACTAGCCATAATAGCCAAAGATTTACTAGCAATTTCTATAATAGATATAAAGGTTAAATATATATTTAGTTATATTTATAATATATATTATTATTGACGAGGCAATTTTTTACTAATTATTCTTTATAAACTTATAATTATATATTTTTCTTTTATAGAAAATAATTATAATAATAATAAATATATTAAGCTATTAAAAATTATTAATATTAAAAATATAATAGATAAGGAAATTGCTATTGAGATTAAGAAATAAGAATTAGAAATTTTAATAGTATATAATTTTATATAAAAATAAAATTAAAATTAATATATTAGTAATAAAGATAATATGCCTTTTTCTTTTAACTATATTTAAAAGATTAAAATTTAAGCTAAGGCTGCTTAAAGATATTGAAATTAAAGGAAAGGCTTAAAAGAATAAAGTTTCTTTTAATTAAATATTAATATTTAGCTATATTATAAATATTAAGCTATTATATATTAAAAATAAATTAATAACTTTAAAATAAAATATTTAGAGCTTTATAATAATATTATTAATAGCAATAGTAAAAAAGAATAGCTATAATTATATTAAAGGAAAAGAAAAGAGGGGAGTAAAAAGAGGTTAAGTAGGAAGAGAGATATAGATCGAAATTTAAATAGTAATTTAAGGAGAAAATCTTCTCGAGTTAAATAAATTATTAATTATGAAATTTTTTTTATTTCTTCTTTATTAATTATACTAGAACTAATATATAAATTATTCTTGTGCTTTTTTATATATTAATATTAAGCTTTATAAAATTTATATTTGTTATTTTTTTAAGTCTAGAAAAATAAATTCCTATTAAAGGCCTTAAAGCACTAAATTATTATATTTTTTACTAATATTTTTATTAATTTAATTCAACTTATAGACCCGACCCACAAACCCAACCCATAAATCCGACCTATAGACCCAACCCATAGACCCGACCCATAGACCCAACCTATAGATCTATAGGTCCATGGGTACCCACTCGTGGGTTCTTAAAATGTCGACCCAACCCGCCCCAACCCATGGGTAGCTGATCATAAACCCAACCCAACCCATGGGTCGGGTTGGGTCCATGGGTCCATGGGTACCCAGGACCCAGTGCGCAGCCTACGGCATTATACTCAAGTACCATGCTAAATAAGAGTAGGATCTGCGACACTTAGCAGAATATTACCACTTTTATACTGAAGTACCGATAGTATTGAATTATTTTTAAACTAACTACTTTTTGAGAGTTAAAGTACTTAAGTTATCTAAGCGCAAAGTTTATATTAATTAGGTTATAACTAAATCTCACGATAAAAAAAGGCTACTATTTAATTATTAAATATAGATTCTTATAATGCCCCCCCCCTAAATAGTTAAGGCCAATAATGTGCGCGGTGCTTCCAAGATTCCCAGAGTGCAGGGGATGTATTGGCAGAACGAGTACTTCCCCCCTATAGAACTTTCGATTCAGATCGTTGGTTTTCAGTCGAGCCTCTAGATTGTCATGCTTAGCTTTTATACGGAAAACACAAAGAAAAGTAAACATACTTCTGTACTTCAAACCCTCTCTTTTCCATGAAGGCCCTAAACTACTCCAATACCCGCTTATTATTCCCTCTTGGCCTTCTACTTTGTACATGCTTGGCCATTAGGTCTAGCTCTCTGTCTAGCTCTCTCCAAGCTTGCTCCTCCGAATTGCAAACTCGAGTCATCGTTAATGGAGATCTATAGCTCGTCCCAAAGTCCTTTCTAACTAAGTACTGGTAGTAGGTGTAATAGTCATATTCCATCTCAAGATCGTAATCGTCGTCGCCCCAAATGATTTTACAGTTGGCTAGCATTCTTTGGTTTTGGGTGGCGCTTTGCTCTTTGGCAGAGGACATTCTAGTATTTTTCTATATTAGCGAAGGTACATTCTCGAGGCTGGAGGTATATGAATTACCTGAAGATTGTGGAAAAGAAGTGTAGGTATCACCGGGTGTTTTGAATATGCAATCAAAGGAAATAACAAGTGGGTTTAATATGGATCTATATTCTACGGAGCGGGGTAAGCGATGACTCATGCACTAGTCCAAATGCAGTTAGTAGATATAGAAGAGAATCATCCCAACAAAGAAGTGTCTGCTTATATGTAATTGAATAGCCTTACTGGAGAAGTATGTAGAAAACCAAGAAATTTTATTTCCAATAAAATCGTAAGGGGTAGTACTGACAAAAGAAAAGGGCGATTTTTCATAAGAATTACTGTCATGAGAAACGCTTTTAGAGGCATATAAAGAGCACTTTTCGATCAAGCTCAAAGCTTCACACGGTGGCATATAGGGTTACCTAATTAGGAAGGCCGGAGTTGTGGGGAGTGCTTACTAATGTCAGGAGTCGTCAGTTACCTAATCCCAATCTTCAGATCGCCTTCTCAACAGTAGGTATAATTCATGTGTCGGATCTTCCAGCTTCTATACCATCCTACTTGCATTTGCTTTAGATCTTCTAGGCAGTAAGGGAAGCTTACCTGGATAAAATATAGTTAGCTATTTATAATTTGACGTTCAAGGTTTTTCGGCTTTATGCTTCTATAGGCTCTGATTGGCTGAAATGCCCTATAGTCTCATAACTTTTGACCGGCTTCTTCGTAACTTGTATCTGTGGTGGCGAGGCGACGGAAGAAGATGCTGAAGTCTACTTATCAGTGTGGCTGGTATTATTGAGGCGGCTGCTGGCGAATGATTCATCCAATCAAAGACGTGAATAAAACCTCAATTCTTATATAACAAGCTCAACACAGCCTCGATAACAAAGTCATTCCATTCCATCCCACTACTTCCTACTCCACCACCGGCATCTTCGATATTAATTTCTCACATAACCCAAAAAGACTACTCGCATTCGTGATATCCAACGTTGACAATTCTACCCCAAGCTCAATACGCACCCAATTCCGAACCTCCACCGCGCTCAAACTATCCACCCCATACACGCTCAGACTCCTCGCCGGTTCCATGGCCTCAGTCAACCGCAGCGTCTTCATAAACTGCCTGCTCAGCACCTCCACTGCCGCTGCCACCAGCGATGTTTGGTCTGCCTTATTACCATGCAGCAACAAAAAGGCCTGAACTGCCTTCGCATTCTCGTCTCCAGCTTTGCCATTTTTGTGTTGCTCCCCTGAGCTATCATTCATGAACAAGGCGCTGAATCGGGCATCGCGCTCGAGGTCCGATCCCTTGCGCTGCGGCAATGAGATGCCTATGATGAGCTGAGTTGCGCTGTCGGGATTGATTGGCTGTGGCGTTTGCTGGAGCATTGAGTATTGGAACACGCGGCGGACCATCCTCTCGTTGACACCTAGCCAGATCTTGTCGTCCATCCGTTCTTGTATACCGCCTTCCCTGGCTGCAAATCCAACCTCTTCGATAATGCCTAGGTCAAGTGAGTGGGCTGGGAGGCCCTGGGAGTGGCGGTAGTTGGCGAAGGCATCCATGAATACGTTGGCTGCAGAGTAGTTGGCTTGCGCTTTTTGTCCGATGACACCAGACATACTGGAGAGAAGGGTGAAGAATGAGATGGGAGATTTGTGTGCGAGGCTTGATTTGTGGAGATTCCAAGTTCCTTCTACCTTCGCCGAGGCCGCGGTATTGTAATCCTCAAGGGTCATGGCCTCGAATGGTTTATCCTGATCAGGAGAAATCAGCTTGCTGTTTTCATGGTTGTGAAGGAAGGGGTTTCTTACTCTGAGTATCACTGCTCCTTGTATGATTCCTCCAACTGGCTGCATTGCTGCCTTGAAAGCACGCTCAACATCTTCTGCATTTGATACATCAGCTTTTGCTTCCTGAACTTCACATCCAAGCGCATTGCAATCTCTGACAATCGCTCGAGACCTTTCGTCCGAAATACCACTCCGGGTCATGGCTATTATATACTTCGCACCATGGGCAGCCATATCCACAGCCAGGCTTCCACAGATGCCTTTGAGACCGCCCACAATTAAGTAAGACTTATTTGGCTGAAGAGCTATCACACGCATTGCTGGTCGGATAGGCACGTTTGCTGTGATCCCTTTCTCACCATCTGTTATTACTACCTTGCCAAGATGATGACCGTCGCGCATGTAGGCAAAAGCTTCCGGGATACTGTCAAAACCAAAGCGCGTGATCGGCGTGATCGGCTTGATGTGACATCGCAAGAGTAATTCAAAGGATCGAGTCATCAAGCTGGCGATAGCGGATGGAGAGACTCTTTTGTGTGAAAAATTTACCGACCTGTACGAGCAATTCCTCTCGAAAGGCTCCATAGACAAATATTGACGATCAATAATATCCTTATTGCCTATCTCAACCATTGTTCCACCATCTGCGCATATCCGCCACGACTCATCCAAGAACTCTCCAGTCAGAGAATTGATAATGAGATCGACTCCCTTACTCTGCGTGGCTTCCTTAATTTTCCGCGCAAAGTCTGTGGTTGTGGAGGAGAATATTTGGTCCTCGCGAAGGCCAAATGTCTGCCTCATGAAGCTGCGCTTCTCGTCGCTGCTCACGGTGACATAAATCTCAGCACCAATGTATCTAGCAAGATAAATGCATGCGATGTCAACACCACCTGCAGCAGAGTGTATGAGAATGGACTGGCCTTTCTGGAGCTTTCCAACGTCGAATAGGCAGTACATCGATGAGGTATAGGCTATCGGCATGGTCGCCGCCTCTTCGAACGACAACCAGTCTGGTATATGGTGCATGTATTGAACCGGACACTGAATACGATTGGCAAAGGTTGGCTGTATTACCATGGCGACACGGTCACCAATCTTGTATGTCTCACAATTCTTGCCCACCCTCGTCACAACTCCCGCTCCTTCCATACCTAGGAGATGCTCGTTCTCCGGAATGATACCCTGCGTTACGGCGATATCCTTAGAATTTAGTCCAGCCGCTATTACCTCGATTTCTACGTGCTCATCCTCCACTAAAATTTGTGAGGCTTCTGTGTATTGAAGGGCGTCGAGACTGCCGAGGCGCTCGGCTCTTAAATTCGCAATTCCTTGGGCACCACGGAGAGATTTGACCACAGGTTGTACACCGCCACCACTTTCATCTTCCTTGAATTGGTTGACTAACTTGTCTGGGACTATTCTATTTACGAATACAACACCGTTGCGTTCAACAAACTCGTTGTCTTCGAAGGTCTTGGATGAGGTACCGGCCAGAATTTCCAAGACATTCACTACTGTCGATATAGTAGACAGGCCGTCTCTTGCATGCACATCTAGTGTCATAAGACGCAGACTCGGGTCTTCCTGTCGGATTGTCCTGAACATACCGTGAGCGAGGGCATTGTCTGGTGTTGTAACGTTCATCTGGGAGCCCTGAGTGAGCCAGAGAATCTTACAATCCTGGGACACAAGATACTTGAGCGAGTCCCACTGAGTATTTGACACAGACCTCAGAACCGGGGTGAAAAGCTCGTCTTGGATCAGGACCGTACTTTTTGGCTTAATATTCTCTAGTCGGTGACATGACTCCAGGATAGTCCATCCAGCCTCCTCTAGGGCTGTTCTCATTCCTGGCATGGACTTCCGGTCAGTGAGACTTGTAAGAATAAGTTCTCGAGCTTTTGGGGGGGTAGCTGCTTTTGGTTTGGCAACAAGAATATGTACAGAGGTACAAGACTCGCAAGATACTGTAGCCGTGCGGTAGAAGTTTTTTGTCTTGGCAATGGTTGCTACTGAGTCCGCATTCAAGGTGTTCTCGCCATTCATAACAACTGCTTTTCTTTCTGATCCAGATTTGGAGGCATTTTCGGTCAGGATGGCGTAGCCGCCGTCCACGAGTAGGCCACGTACATTTTGGAGAACAAGTTTTAGCAATACTTGGCTCAGCTTATCGCCCTTGAGAATGACTAGGTCAAAGCCATCTTCAAACGTAAAATCTGCCGCGGCTAAGTCAACTAGAGTTGCTGTTGAGCTTCGATGTTGGCGCAAAACTTCATTTACTGCGACGAAGTTGTTCGCATCCGCTGTTACGAAGTTGTATGTGCTGTATAGTGCCCTAGTGGGCCTCGATCCTTCCTCGACTTCCGCAAACCAAATGCTGGAAGTGTCTGGCGAGCCCAAGTCAACTTCCATGACTTTTAAGGTTGGTTTCTTGTGCGCTATCAGATCGATGACCCGTTGTAAAGTGGACACGGATTTATCTACAGCAAGATTTGCAAGCTGTTCTTCGGACAGGAACGTAATATCGGGGTTCCATATTGATCGGGTGATAGTGTGCTCAGTACCAATGTTTGTACCAATAGGAAGCTTGTGGTATCGAAGAGCGCTGAGCTTGAATAGCATGTCACCTGTTTCTGGGTCGTATACCGAAATGTTGGTGTACCAATTCCTCTTGTCGTCTATTCGACCTATCCCCGAGTATTTTGAAGTCGCGATTCCGACGCCGAACTCAGACGTCCTTGATACGTTGGTGATGATAAGGTCATCAAAAATAGCTGGTAACAGAACTGTATCAACAGCGCATCTATCGCCACGCCACACTGAAGGAATGAAAGCTTGGATGCATCCATCCAGCGCGCATGGATGCATGGGGTACTGAGATTGGATCAAGCTTGAGGCCGGCTCCGTCAAGGAAATGTGGCTGCGAGTCGTCAGACTACCTGCAACAGCTTCTACAGATAGCAGCTTCTGAAATCCGGGCCCATATGCGTATCCAATGCTGTTGAATGCTTTGTACCAGTCTGAGCCAGATTTCGCATACTCCAGTGGTGCCAGCTCATCTTTGGATGCCACTGTTACACAATGTTAGCCACTCAATGAACTTGCGCAGGCCACGGTGAAAATTACCTTTGGCAGAGAGCTTTTCTAAACGAATCAATCCAGAGGAGTGCTCTGTCCATGAGTCCTGATTTGAAGAAACGACCTTGAAATCATACCAAGTCTCCTTCGGCCCGGGATGAGGACTAAGATAAAGCATGATCTTTGTATCAACCTCTTCCTCTAGAACCAAGGCCTTGTCGAACCTGACATTACGCAGTCGATAGCATCGCTGATCCGCCGAGACATTAGTTTCCGGGTTTAGAGCGTCGTGGGTCTGGTAAATCGCTTCTATGGCCATAGAGATGAAACCAGCAGCCGGGAAAATGACCTCGGAACCCATTCCATGGTCTCGTAACCAGGGTTGATCCTTTATCCGCAACGTCTTGCTAAATGAGGGGAACTGCCAAGATGTTCCGAGCACTTTGCCTCCAAGAAGATCGTGATGAGGGAATTTGCGAAAGCGCCAATCCTTGCTAGAATCACACTCATGCCAGTACTTAGTAGAATGGTTCCAAGCATAGTTTGGAAGGTCGACGATAAGACGTGGTTGTCTGCCAGAAAGGTCCTTTACATCTGCATTGACCTTGGCCAGGTCGATATTTCCTCCAGAAATGAAGAGACGTCCTGCCACAGCAAAGAGCGCTTCTATTGCGTCTTTCCCTCTACTCAAGGCTGTACAGTATTGGACTGGAGTAGCATGATGTGCTGTGATCTGGGAGATGGGGCCAGCGAGCGCACCACTTGGTCCAACTTCGATCAAGAAATCAGGTGGATTTTCAGAAGCGGATAGCATTGCTTGGACGGCCTGATTGAATAGCACCGGAGATTCCATGTTGCTCATCCAATATGCAGCATCACATGCTCGATCCAGATAGAATCCTGTGACAGAAGAATACATTTTCGCCTTCTCACCCAAGTGAACGTCAACTTGAAAGTCGCAATTCTGCAGGAGTAGACCTTCGTAGCATGCAGCTATACTTTTCATGAACTTTGAATGGTAGGCTATGTCGACCTGGAGAAGCCGCGCAAAATGCTTGTCTTTCTCAAGACTTTCTCTTACTGTTTCTAGTGCGGCAGAATTGCCAGAAAGTGTCACGCTATTAGGGCTATTGAAGCACCCAATTTGCACTGAAGGGTAGAGGTCTCCGATGTACTCTTGCACTTTATCAGGGCCCAAACCCACCGCCAGCATACCTCTGTCGATGATCGAGAAGTCAGCTCTTTCCAAATCTTAGAAAGTTTCAAGAGGAATGAATTTAGTTTTTCTGTTTTGGGAAGTAAAGCAAGTGCATAACTATATGAATGTACCGTATTAAAGTTGGGGGGGTGTAGAATAGGGAGTCTAATTATACGCACAATGATTCCTTGGCTCCGTCGAGTACCACAGCACGTCCTCGGTAAAATGCAATTTTAATAGCCTCCTCTTGCGTTAAGTGACCAGCAGCACACGCCGCCGCTATCTCGCCGGACGAGTGTCCGACCACAGCTACAGGTTTAATACCCCAATTCTCAAGAATCTCTAGAATAACAAGTTGCAAAGCGGTTACGAGAGGTTGTGAGAACTCGGGTTGTCGGAGGTGCTGTGGCTTCCGAGGTTCTGTTAGCCTATTGATGACCAAAAAGTTAGCTTTTCACCTATATCAGATGGTTTCGGGAGAAATGGTACAGATAAATTCCGTTTTAATGAAGTGTAGCAAGTTAGTGCATAATGTTATGCAAGGATTTGTCTAAGGATCAGGGAGCATAAAGTAAGAAATCTGATGACACGCACTCAGCTAGGAGTCATATTAGTCAACATAGTTTCTATGTGGAGATCCGATACTGACCTAAAAGTGTCCACGCAGGGGCATCTGGGAGGCTCTGAAGCACCGCATCCAACTTCTTAATTAAGGTCTTCCCGAAGGGGAACGTATCAAGCAAGTCCTTCCCCATCTTGGGCCATTGCGCTCCTTGGCCTGTGAAAACAAAGCCAATCTTAGGGGCGACAAGACCCTTCTTACCGACAACGAGCTTGCCTTGGTTGATATTAGTAGGGTCTTGTGCTATAAGATATGCTCTATGGAAATGGCGCGTCCGCCTATGCGACAGTGTGTATGCCAGGTCCGGTAGCTTAATCTGAATATTCGGGTTAATAAGATGGTCACTAAGGGCTTTAACATAAGATTTCAAGGATTTGTCGTCGTTGGCGGAAAATACTAAAGTAACAGGTCGAGATATAGTGTCCTCTTCTGCGAAAAGATTATCTTCGCCAGAAATATAAGAAAAGCAATGTGTATTAGGTTGTTGGCCTAGATAACTTGCAGGCTCATCTACCACAACATGTGCGTTTGAGCCTCCGAAACCGAAGCTGTTTACACTTGCTCGGCGATAGGGAACGTTAGGCCATAAAGTAGTTGCCTTGGACGGACGGACACGCAGCTTTTCAAAGTCAACTAAAACTGTTAGAGAATGTCGAATGGGATTCTTAGGGTAGAGCTGTGCTAGCGATTTATTAACCTACTTTTGGGGTTAGGGTTATTAAAGGTAGGGTTTCCTGGTATTATTCCCTTTTCAAGAGAAAGGATCGTTTTCAACAGTCCTGAGATTCCAGCGGAGGGTTCTGAATGTCCAATGTTGCTTTTGATCTGAGCTGAAATTAGCAATAGTAGATGAGTTCTATTTCTCAGACTTACAGATCCAATCCTCAATGGGTTCTCCTTGGATCTTGTTGGTGCAAATACGGACGCTGCTCCTTTGAGTTCAATGGGATCGCCGGCTTGTGTGCCTGTCCCATGACACTCAAGATAACTGGTCATGCTAAGGTCCGAGATACCTGCATTTTTGTACGCGGATCGGATTGCTCTTGCTTGAGCCTCGGAGCTCGGACTAGCAATTCCAGGGGTTCTTCCATCACTATTTGTCGCGGTACCACGGATTACTGCTCGTATCGGGTCTCCATCGCGGATGGCATCATCGAGACGTTTTAAGATCACGGCGTTGACTGCTTCAGCTTTGGCATAACCATCCGCCTTTTCGTCGAACGTGTGACACCTGAAAAGATCTAAGTAAGCGTTCTTTGATATAGTGAAGGGTCTTCTAACCTTCCTGTAAGAGAGTGCGCTGTCTTCATATTTCCGACTAGGATGGAGTCAGCCGGATTTCAGAGAACCAGAGCCTAAGGATAAAGATTCCAGGAAACTAACTATCCATATTATGTTCGGGGCTAATAGCGAAACGAATTAGCTAATTTCAAGGTGTAAGGAAGTTTGGACAGCAAATCATACCTGAGGAAGAGATTTGCTCCACAAACAATAGCGCTAGTAACCTCGCGAGTCTGAAGATAGCGACTAGCAATGTCTACTCCTTGAAGAGTTCCTGAGCATGCGGTGTCTAGTGTAACACTAGTTCCGTGAACATTAGTGTTACCATCAAACTGTAAGGACTTCACGCACCTGGGGCCTTTGATATTGAGAAAGTGGCTAATTCTGTTGCTCAAGATGGCACGGCCAAGGCCGACTAGTGTACCCGGGGGCCTGGCCTCAGGGTCCCTCGCCATTATATCGCCATAATCTGCAATACTTGTCATTAGCCTAATTATATATAGAAATCCACAATCCCACGTACCACAAGTAAACGAGGCAACAAAGCAGGCAACAGAAGCCCCATCCAATGACTCCAGTGTCATCCCCGCATTCTCCAATCCTTCATAGACAACCTCCAACAACTGCCTCTGCTGCGGATCCATTGCAATTGCATCCTCTCTCGAAATGTTAAAGAATGGCGCATCGAAGTCTTGTGGATCGATGTTTTCGAGATACATCCCTCCTGGAGAACGCATTGTATTTCTGTACGTCAGAATTTTGAAGTCAGTATTGCCATATCAGGAAGGGGTGGGAGGAGGAGGCGGAGGAGAATATCTCAAAAGCCATGAAGTATTTAACTCCTGAATGCCTGAATTTTTTCGAGGCATATACCTCACAAAGCTGCCAAAAGGGGGGGAAGTACTCGAAGAATCTAAGTACTTACGGTTTAGGCGAGCCTACGTAATGGGTGTCGAGATTGAAGCGTGTAGATGGCACATCGTTGCTTGCCACTCCACCGCGCTCGAGGAATTCCCAGAGACCGGAGGGAGAATTGCTCTTCCCGGGAAGGCGGCATGACATCCCAATTACAGCGAGGGGGTCTTGGATATAGGTTTGGCTGGTTGTAGAGAAGCCATGGCTACCTGGTTGTGAGTCATTTTTTAACCCTGCCATGATGAGAGTGTGCTGCCGCTAGAATTCTCGAGACTGTCTTTTTTTCTTCTTTCTTCTTTTTTTCTCTTACACTCTAGATATTTGCAATTGGGAACGAGGGTGGGAGGACGTTGCAGATAAATGGAAATCTCCCTTTCTACCTATTCCTCGCATTGATGGGATCATGATGTGATGGTGTGGCTTGATATTGGAAGTAGGATATTTCCTGTTCTGGCTCTCTCTCTTATCTCAAGGCTAAATCCGATTCTCATGCAGCAGTCACTATCGGGACATTGTCCAATATGCAGATAACGACCACATCTCCTCAACCGTGGTACAACCAATCATTGATATGATAGACCCAAAATCAAGGTACGTCTACTATTAATAGTCAAACAATCTTAAAAACAAGCTTAAAGTAAACTTGGCACATCTCAAGTACCCTTCCCTTCAGCGTCTTACAACATATTCCTCCAATATCACAGAGCATATACGACGTTACATGACGGGTCGCATAGGAGTGAGCCTATCGTGGCGAGTATTATTACCAGATCTTTTTAAAAAGTGATTATTTCTTATATTGTTGCAATACACTCTTATTTTATGCTTTCTTATAAGTGTACTTCATTATTTCCCAACCTTTAAAACCCTCCGGCGTCGAAAACTTTCAGTGGACAAATTTCTCCCTTGCCAGTCTTACACTACTCCAAATTCCCGGCCTAGATACAGGAGTTTGCCGAGTATGGCAACGTCGCGCGAAGATGTAGAATTTAAGACCCTCGATGGACTTACCTTGAGAGGAGTGTTATTTCCTGCTAAGCAGCATAGCCCTGCAATTATTTTGGCCCCTGGAGTAAGTTACAGCTGCGTTATCCTCAATACCAGAACATCTCAGTATTGGCTTCCTGAATTTTCGGCCCCGCCACTTCTCTCGATACAACCTTGCGTTTTCGAGATGTATTGTTAGAGTTGACTGATTCTGTCTAGTTAAACTGTCCAAAGGAGTTGCTACTCCCCGACCTAGCTGCAAATTTTCAGCGTGCAGGAATAACCTCTCTCATATATGACAGTCGATGTGTTGGCCAAAGTGACGGCAACCCTCGTAATGAGACCGATCCCTTCAAACAACTCGAGGACCACATGGACGCATTAAGCTATCTTCGGACGCTAGAGGTCGTCGACCCAAGTCGTATCGGATTCTGGGGCATGTCAAGTTCAGGGACCACCGTAGCCTGTGCAGCGGCTCTCGACCCAAGAGCTAAATTCAGCATCATTATCTGTCCACGTATCAGCTTCACGCCCCCCAAAAGACTCCCAGGAATCCTTCTGAAATGTATTCGAGATCGTGAATCTCAACTCAGAGGTAATCCACCGGCATATGTAACCCTCGCGTCAACCAAGGGAGAATCTTTAGCAGATGACCTTTCTGTTGCAGGGGCTGCGCAGGCCTCTCAATGGCTGTCCAATCTAGTGGAAAAGGGGTGGGGCCACATGAATCGCAGCACAATCCAGTCGTACCACAAGAATGTCATATGGCAACCACGGGCAATTTTGAAGACGGTCCAGTCGCCTCCATTAATGATGCTTGTTCCAGAAAAGGATGAGATAGCGCCGGCAGCAGACCAACTCGCTTTCTATGAGGAACTAACGGGGCCTAAACGACTGCATGTTGCACCTGGAAAAGGTCATTTAGATATTCTAACCGATGAGGATGCTCCGATGTTGATGAAACTCCAGGTTGATTTCATTCGAAGGGCTCTAGACGGAACTTTGGATGATGATGAGGAGGAGGAGGAGGACGACGACGATTAAGTTTCTCACAACAAAGTCTTTGGATTTTTAATCCGGTTTCTTGGGTTATAACGATTAACATGGCATAAGTGCGGGGAATGTTGAGTTGCAGCGAAATAAGAAAGGCCTGAAAGAGTGTTTAAAGTGCTGGGATTGCAGAACATAATCGAAACTGTGCTCCTTTCCAATGCGGAAAATCTTAAAATTCGGTCTTAACGTAACAATGAAGTTAGCAAACTGAGAATTGTTAGCAGTCTCTTAAAATTAGCTATATACTCCCTTTTCACGTTTGAAGTCTCATAGTACTCCAATGGCAATCTCAGGACATCACATTATTCCTTATCCTCAAACATTGTCTCCTACTCGCCGCTATAATCAAACAACCTCTACCTAGTCTAGTCTCGTAATCAAGGTCTCATTTTTGTAGATCTCTTCGGGTGAATATTTTTTTCAAGAACTAACGATGCTTATTTACTATCTAATTTTATATATATTTCTATATTCTAATATAGCAGGCCCCTAATTTCTGGAACTACCCTAATATTAACCCGTAATTCTAATCAACTATTAGCTATCTAGATTAACCAAAATTTTGCATCCTTATATAAGCAAACGTGTATGAACCCAAACAACCTTTAAAAAAACATTAACAAGCTAAAAGGCATTATTTTATAACTAATCAAATACTATATTTCAATATCTTCCAAAGAAATTAGGGTAAAAAATTTCTTTGACTTTAAAGGATATATGTGATTAGCCAATAATCCTGTAATTCTGTTCTGAGATTTCGGCAAGCTTACGGGTGCTGCATAGGTTAGTAGGTACAGCTCGGTTCGGCACCTGGTTTGATGCTCCGGTGCCAAACAGGCCTCCTTGCTACTGAAGGCAATGCACTTTGCCCTAGCAGGGCGCTATGGAAGGGTTGGTTACTTCGAATATCTTGATTTGAAATGATTACTTAGTGATAACAGAGTCGTATTCCCACGCTCAAACAATATCGCCCCCAGCCAGATGCAAGAACATTGATAGTAGAGTCGCAGTAGACTCTTCAAAACAAGGCACAGAGTACGCGTGATAGGGGTGCTATCAATCGAATGTATTGAATTTCACACAATCATGCCACAGGGTTCCATTGAAGCATTCTTGATATATGCATGTCTCTTCCCGGAAATTAAGCTCATATCCTATTGGACTCCGTAGACTCCGAAAATTGAACCCTGAATATTGAACCCTGAATATTGAAACTTGAACGTTGAAACCTGAATATTGAAACTTGAATATTAAACCCCTAATTAATTATACGAGCTATTAAAAAGAGGGCTTTAGATGGTTGGCCGTGGCTCATAGATTGCGTCCTAATATAGCCTAGCCTGGTTCTCTTATAAAGGAGAGAATTCGCGACCTGAGGCAGATTTTCGCGTGATTTATGCCTTAGGCAAAGTGGCCGACAAGCTTCTAGTCACCCTCTACGACGATTATATATTGTCTTCGAAAATAGCACTTCTATTGTTTGTTTTTAGTTGCTTTTATTCAATTATCAAATACTATATTATTGTTGCGAAATTTTACTATTTAGTCGAAGCAGACACTGTGAAAGTGTACGAGGTCGTCGTAGAGACGCGTGACCTCAGGTCGCGTGGACACACATGAAAGAAGTCAGAAGATCAAGAGACAAAGATTCCTACTCTATAAGACTTTAAGATGACATAAGTCACTTTAGAATAGTAATTAGATTTCATAGTATCCATCGCTTGGGCCCAACTTTAGCTACTCTTTCTCCCTTTCCATTAGTAGTCTTACTTATTCTGTACTTAATTACCTCTCTTTAGCCAGCAAGGTTGAACTCTGAGCCTATACGAGGCATAGCTACGAACCTTTGAATAATGTGCAGTATTAATTCAGAAAGCTAATAAGGCTCGTAATTAAAGGATATCGATTCAAGCATCCTCGCAGCGAATATAAATACATATACTTACAAAGGACAACCGATTTGTAGCAAAAACAACCCCGGAACTAGAATTTTCACTAAGGGCTTAGATACTAGTACTAATAGTATTTCATTTTCAATCAACTTGTTAAGGATAACCTGGGAAGGAGTATTAGCAGGCGTTTTTATACCGGAGAAAATTCCGCAATGAGACAAAGCTAAATCTCTATAATAATCTATGCTAACTAAAACGCAGCCATAGCTTCTGTAGAGCGCAGATTTAATGGACCTAGTTAGGCTCTGCCTAATCACCATTGCGGATAAATGAGATCTATATTTTGTGGCAGAAGGCAATATGTGCCCAAGCCTTTACTTACGTACAGCACCGTACAGTAGTACATACAAAAACTAGGGAGATGTGGGATGCTTATAAAAGTGGATGGAGATGATGATTTAGGATACGGTCGTTATCATTAGCATACTACATTCGAGATGTCTAGCATAGGTAACTCTATGCTGTACGGGAATTAATGACCAATGCCATTACTAATTAGCCCATATCCACACCTCAATGGTGACCCCTTCCTCTCTGTCCTAGTCCCGTATTATCACCTCCTTCCGCGGAAAGAAATCTAACTCCCTCCATAAATTAATCGCTACCGGCACAATCCTTTAAAAAGCTACAAACCCATTCTTTACTCGCCTCGAAAGTCTTCTGTAATCTGATCGGTGAAGGTTCCAAGTAGGCTAGATACGGCATGTTAGCGCTGCTGGAACTGAGCATCCAAACGACGTTGCAGGTGATGTTTTCCCGGACGATGGTTTTCATGTGTTTTTTCTGAGGGGAGTGGAGGAAATGAGGGAGCTGACGAGGTGGCTGGTGTTGGGGCAACCGGATTTGGAGATTTGGCAGGCGAGGAGAAAGGAGTGCAGCATTTCGTTGGGAGGTAATGAGACAAGGATATCCAAGGGAAGTGGCGAGGCAGAGGTGGAAGTAGAAGAGGTGGAAGCAGGATTCGATTGCTTTTTCCGAGGCATGCATTAGTATGCTCTTGGTGGTGATTATACTACTACCGTTCTAGCTGTGGTGCAAGGAGATAGTGCTGGAGTTGAGAGCGACGATGATGTTGTTCATGGAGTGGAAGATCACTCTGAAATGGAAGGTAGTTCCTAATCCAGCTCCGTCGCAGAGATCGATTAACTGTTGGTCGACCATAGATTTCACTTTCCTCCAATGGTCATGGGACAGATAGTGAGTGAACGGTACGCCTTGCACCGACCGCCGAATGTCAAAAATGAAGAAGGCTTCCTTAGAGAGCAGATCAAATTCCGAGCTTAACGTTCTTCTCGAGATACCCACACCTACTCCCAGCTTTGTTGATAGGTAGTCTTTCTTGAGGCAGAAACATTGCAATTCCCGCATGCGGATCAAATCATAGCTTGTTCCTCAGACTTTCGCTTTGAGTTTCCTTCTACACCTGTCTCATACGCTTGGAAGAATAGTCGGTCTAGGGGTAGATGAACAGGGGTTGACGAAGAATCTAAAGTGGCGACAGGGGAGAAGCGGTTTGTGACTGCATTTGTCGCCCCGTAAACACCGAACTCACATTTGATACAACGATATGTCGATCTGACTTTATGCTGCTGGTAAGATCTCAGATCGACCGGGCGATTTCCATAGTTTTAGTCCAAAGTTTCACTACTGAAGAAGCTGAGTAGCTGGATTGCTACTGCTTTGATTGTATAGGCAGGATTCCAGTCAGCGTTGGACTGGAGGATCGTAGTATATATGTAGTTATTAAAGACGTTAGGATGCCTAATCATGGAATTGATCCTGACAGTAGGAGGTGCGAGCGGAAAGTTAGGGGGAAAGTCCATTGGTTGTATGGAGTGGTCCGTAGCCTTCGGTAGTAAGTATTAGGCGTGCTTTAGCAATATCTTGGCCGTCTACATGAAAGGCAATATTGTGGATAGGAATGTCCTTTAGTGCGGCAATGTCTTGTACAAGGCGCAGTCGCAGCAGGATGGCCATGGTGGAGGTTTCAGTGGCTGTATGTAATGTTGAGAGTCATAGAAGGCGGTGCTGTGTAGAATGTGGATTTTAAATGAAATAATCAGAACGTCAAAGGATTCGTCTGACTTTATACTTACTATATCTTGAGTTCGAGAGGCCTCTCGGTTGACTCTTTTGAAAGCGGTAAGGATAAACAAGGCTGCGGCTTCGGTCAATGACTCGGACCCAATTCGGAATCAAACCTGAAGATCTAAAGAAACCCAGAAAATACAGATGTAAACAAAGGGTATCAGCAGAAACTACACGACCGGTGCAGAACATGTTATCCAGATGTTGCAGAAGAAACAGAATCATTCAATGAAACCAAACTAGCGAGAATCATTCCAGTTAATAAGAGAATTTGGAAGCTGCCCATACGTGAGCTCTTGAAATGAGATTGATTATGGCTGGAAGTGGTATAGGTGGATTTCAAAGCAAGATAAGCGAAGCCTGGTAAATTTAGCCTCTGGGCTGAATTAACGGACACCATTTACCCTTCATATTCCTAATTCCTTTAGAATCCCTAAAATATTAAAGCCGCATGCTCAAATTACAATACAAGATCTCGGGGGTAGGTAGTCTGCCAATCACTAGTAAGCTTTGTGAAACTATCACATTAGGCTTGAGCAGTGAAAAGCTAACTCCAACACAGTGTTCACTCCAAATATCAGGGTCAACCTCACACCCTTCCTTCCCAGGATCATCACTACAGCTCCCTCCTATGAAATCACAGATGGTAGTGTCCATTTAGATACCACAGATGTCAATCAATGCAATGATCGATCGGATGAATGGATGGATGACGGAGTTTAGACGAAAAGTGCTTTGCAGCTCCCTCACGCCGTGAATGAGAAATAGAGCGGAGATTTAATTGGGCTTCAAATTTGAAAATGGCAGAGAAGAATTGGAATCGGAGAGGATGAAATGAAGAAAATGAAAGTGATAAAATTATGATGAGCAGTGTCTGACTGGAGAATACTCACTCACGGTCACGTGTTTAAGCACATTGGCTGGGGAACTGAGGAAGTTAGAGAATAGGTAGAAAATGTAGAAAAAAATTGGCTTGCCTACAATTTCAGCACTCGCTGGTATTGCAAAGTTCTCTCCCTCCTAGAGATATCATGTACTGTACGTACAACTTAGCCTTCCCTGCCTCTTCGTACACTCATCTATAGTCCTAGCGACGAAATGACATTTTGTAGCAATATTGCTATGACCTAGAGAGGAAGTTAATGGAAGTGAACGGGAAGTTTTGGTGTCTTATTGAACATAAGAATTAAGGATCCTTAGGTAGCTGTGGGAGCATATAAAGCACACCTAGGAATGAAATGTATGAAGGTGTCTTCGTCCTTATCTTTCCATACAGTAGCAATTGAATCAAAAACAACATACGTAGATGAAGTTGAATATTTGAACATGAATGACAGCGAACACTCTCAAGTGAAGGTAAGCCCAGATGAAACCCACGCATATCAAAAAGGTTAGGGCTGAAGATCTTCATAAATCACGGCATATTACAACGTGACCGCAACGTTTTTCTGCAAGCCGCGGAAACCTGATAAAAAAGAGGAAGAAGGGGATTCGACAATCTCTCGTTCATGTAAAAATGTGGATTGATGGCCCACGTACGGACGGCGTACAGCATTCAAGATCGTTGATGATCTTCTCATCTCGCATCATCATCTCGCATCATCTCTTCCAATATTTGTTGTCTAGACAACTGTTCATCGATGATTGGCAAAGCAGAGGCGAATAATCATTGCCGATTATTGATTAGTTAAATGAAGAGCAATCTTGTGCAGCCGATATTAGTCCGTATCGTACAGAGAGCACAGCGCATCAACATGATCTGTTGTGGGTCATGTGTAATTGGAGGGATATGGTGGAATGGTTTCCAATGCAGCAGACTGTACTGTGCAAGTAAGTACATGGAGTTGCATTTTGTGGGGTGTGAAGTTGAGAAGCATGAACCATAAGCATCGCACTGATTTCCCATGCCAATTGGAAGTGGGTGAGAGCGAAAGAAGTGGAAGTGGCACCAGTTGCGGTGATGGAGGAGGAGGAGAATGTGGATGGATTGTGGATGGATTGTGGATGGATGGATGTGGATGATGTGCCACGGTGACAGGGAATCTACAAGCGGGGCGGGGCGGGGCCGCATTACAAACTAACCGAATTCGGCTAGACGTTGAGCCGTTTACAGCTTGAAGTTCGTCGCTTAATTTCTGCCGGCTCAAGCTACTGCAGATGTTTCTCCAGCGAATAACAGATCCAAATTCAAATAGTTTATGAATTTGTGTACAGCCATCGAAACCACAAACTTCCCCCCCCTTGGTAAAACCCCCCCCGGTGGGTAAATGTAACGTTAGTAAGAGTCTAACAGAACACTGCTACTACAGGTACACCTCCTTCTACAACCCCGTGCAGACTTTTCTTGCCCTCCCCTTCTTTCCATTTAATCCCCCCCCAATCCCTTTCTCCCATCCCTTTGAACGGATGTCGTTTTTCAGCTACCTTGCCTATCTACCAGTCTCCCTTTACAACTCAGTCATGGCTCCTACTTTGCTCACCAGGTGGAGAAATAGGCAGCATGTCGCCGCTGCTCCCCCAAAGACAATCGAAAACACTCCAACCAGTCCCGCCGGCGAGACTACCACCTTGCTCTCCACGAAGGACCAGGAGGATGAGGACCGAGAGCTCGTCGAGAAAGCTATTCAAGATGCTGTGAACAAGGTCCTGAGTGGTGAGGTCTTCACAAACGCCATCGCGGCTCAATTAGCTACACGAATCCAACCCTCCATCGACGCCATTCCCACCTCCATTGAATCCGTTTCTTCCAAGATCTCTGCCATCGAAGCGACTACTCAGCAACTCTCTGCCAGTATTGAAGAGTCGAATACTGCTACTTCAAGCAAGATCGCCGCCCTCGAAGAGACCATTGCTAAATTGTCTGCCGTTTTGGAAACGAATGATGACAAATTGAACACCATCTCGGGGGAACTAGAAGCTATCAAGAGCAATGTTGAGAGTGCCGAAGGACTCAAGACCCTCACCGCAGAGCTTACATCCATCAAAGCCGAGATCGAAGCTACGAACGCGTCTACCAGTACCGGAATCAGCGGACTCAGCATCCAAGTTGGTACCATTCTGTCTGCCGTCGAAACCCACACCTCTACGCTTTCTGCCATCAAGGAATCCGACTCTTCTGCTGCCACAAAAGATATTCTCGCAGCCGTCACTGCTTCCAACGAATCGCACGCTGCTCACACGGCGATTTTGGGTGAAATTAAGGCTGCTACCTCTACACCGGCTCCTGTACCTGAGCCGACGGATATTTCTGGCTTGGAATCGTCTCTAAAGGAGGTTCTCTCTACACTCGGTGAAATCAAGGCTGTGCCCGTTCCTGCTACGACTGATATTTCTGGGCTGGAGGCATCTTCAAAGGAGATTCTGTCCGCTCTTGGCGAAATTAAATCTCTCCCAATCCCTGCACCAACGGATATTACGGGATTGGAAGCTTCAGTGAACGAGGTTATTTCTACTTTGGGCGAAATCAAGGCTACCCCTGCACCAATTGCTCCCACGACGGATATCTCTGGATTGGAAAGCTCTGTCAACACCATCAAGAGCACATTGGATGAGATCAAGGCTACACCAGCTCCAGTCTATGAAGCTACACCTGCGACCGACATCTCTGGCTTGGAGACATCTGTGAGGGAAATTATCACTACGCTTGGAGAAATTAAGGCTACACCGGCCCCTACATTCGAGGCACCACCTGCGGCTGATTTGTCTGGATTGGAATCATCAGTCAAGACGATCGTTACTACCCTCGATGAGATCAAAGCCACGCCAGCACCAACTTTCCCAGCTGTTGACCTCTCAAGCATTGAGAGCACTCTCGGAGAGATTAAGGCATCAGTCAGCACCCCGGCGGCTGCCCCAGAAGCTGTCGATCTTTCTCCCATCAAATCGTCTTTGGAGGAGGTTATTGTCACTCTCGGTGCTATCAAGGAGCTCACATCCACTCCAGCTGCTGCTCCAACCGATCTCTCTGGATTGGAGACTGCTAACAAAGAGATCATCACAGTGCTTGGTGAGATCAAGGCAACAGTCAGCACACCAGCTGCTACACCTGAGGCTGTTGATTTGAGCAAGATCGAGACCTCTGTTGCAGAAATCAAGGCTGCTCTGGATGGACATGGCACTACACTTTCTGAGATCAAGGCAACTCCTGTCCCAACCTCAGAGACGGTTGATCTATCTGGTATTGAAACATCTGTCAAGGAGATCAAGACCACGCTTGATGAAATTAAGGCGACACCCGCTCCTGTCGCTGAGAAGGTTGATCTTACTTTGATCGAGACATCCGTCAAAGAGATCCAAGCTTCCATTGAGGGACAGAACACCACTCTCTCTGAGATCAAGACCGCAGCCACTACTCCTGCCTCCTACCCCGTCACTGACCTTACCAGCCTCGAGACATCCGTCAAAGAAATCACCTCAACTCTCAGCACCCAGACCACCACCCTCTCCGAAATCAAGGAAAGCTCCTCTTCTACCGACATTCTCACCGGAATCGAGACGATCAAGTCTGACATTTCTGCTTCAAGCGCCAAGATCAGTTCCTTGAACACGGAAGAAATTCTCACTGAAGTCAAATCTGTGAAGACCATCGTCGAGACACCAACCGACAACTCTGAACTCAAGGCCCTGGTCTCAGAAGGAGTCTTCCTCTCCACAAAAGGTCTCGAGCAATTGAATGACGCTACTAAGGCCATCATCGAAGAAGTAAGTGCTAATAAGGGAGACGAGGTCACCAAGGCGAATGGAAATGGTACTGTGGAGGATGGAGCTTAGAAGGTAAAATAGTATTGAATGGAGGAGAGTGGACGGAAGGATCTCACGCTTGCATACAGCATAATCAGTGGCGGAATTAATGTTTATTTTAGTAGATCTCTAGCTTTGTAAGATTCATCCCGGTCGTATGTGCGTACGCTTTATACCCACTCTTTTCGTCGTCGCATCGCTGTGCTTTTTTGAGGGAAAGTGTGGGAGGAAAAGTAGCCTGTCTGTTAGAGATATCAAATTGATAAGTTTCCTCTGAAACATTTTGGTATAGAAAAAAGTTTGTGCGAATGTTTGTGTTTCTATACTTCTTAATCTTGATGAGTATTCCGAATCATGGTTTCTAGTATATTGCATCGTCGGTACAAAGGCTTCATCGTTACACATGTCAATGTAATACATTGTGATCTAACAAACGATTTTGACTCAAATCATTCCAATATGGATATGTTCCGTAGCATAGAAGGCAATAAATCATACCACCGGTGAAGATGACAATAATGTCATCGACTCAGTTTACAGTTCTATTCCAGCCAATTGGAGTGCGATCCCGGCATCCGTTCTGGGTTGCTCATCTTTGTGAAACTCGAAAGGGCTTTCCCGAAACACAAAATTAAATCATATGAAGTGATTCGTGTAATGGGGACGGGCACACAGAACGAGGCTGAGGCTGGGGCTGGGGATGGGCCATCCATCCCATCTTTACAATCTTTTCTTATCTTCTCTTATGCCGTTAAAATTTCTATATATTAAGTAGCTTTTATATATGTTCGGCCCCCAAAACCCCCTTCCCCCCCCACTTATTCGTGGAACCTCGGAGGCGAGATATATGTACCACCCCTTATTTCTGTTTCTATTTTTATACTTTCGAGTTTCCTTAACCTTGACGTTCTCTCCCACCCAGCTGGCTTTTTCTTTTAAGGATGTGAATACCAAATTGTTCTTGTGCAAATGATATTTTTTGTCTTCTTTTGTCTTCTCTGGAAGATATCACCAGCTTATTCGATTATCTAACACGAACGGATATTTATCTATCCATCCATCAATTCATTCATTATTCCGGTCCTTCTGTCTTCTTTCTTATTACTACCCTTATCGCCGGCAAATCACTTAACGAGAACGAAAGGAAGCAAGGCACTTTTACTACGATTTCGATTCTGCGCTTTCGTTGATATTATATATCTCACCACCACCCATTCGAGCGAGGTCTTGGTTTCTCTGCAGCTTAATTCAATTCAATTCATTTTGATACGGCTTTTAACCTTAGTCCGGGAAGAAAGAAAATGTTTCTCTCCAGCAGTGCTAGTAATCCACGTACCCTCCGACTGAAACGCAGTCTTCAGAAACTCTTTCGAGCTCCTTTCAAGTCCACTTCATCCTCTTCCTCCTCTTCTTCTCCTGACACCTTGAGATCAGGATTCCAAATCTTGCCGTTTGATGATGCGGATGGGGGTGAAGATGAGTGGATGAATGCTGGTATTACTTTTTATTGATTGGGATTGGAATTGGGATGCTGCGAGGGAAATGGGATTGGGAAATGGGATTGGGAAATAGGATATCGGGATGGTTATTAGGGGGGAAGGGTTGGCGAGGGAGGGGAGAGGATAGGATGGTTTAAGGGAGGGATTAGTTGGGAGTTAGGATGTTTTTGGGAGAGACGGGAGAAGAGAAGAGAAGAGAGATTTCTGTTATGCTAGTAGACAGGCTGGCTGGCACTACACTGCACCCTTTTTTTTTTTTTTTGGCGGAACGGAAAGGGAGAGATGGAAATGAGAAGTAAAAGGAGGGAAAAGGAAAGGAATAGAAGAAGAGGGAAGTATGGGAGAACGAATGATGAATTATAAGAAAAGCCTTAACACTCCGAGGTCATTTTGCGGACGCAAGAGGAGAATTCCGGAATTTTTTCGTGGGAGTAGGAGGAAAAGAGGACAAGACTGATCGAAGGGCAGAAGTACGAAGATATCTGGTGATCTTAAGTTTCTGATAGTTGGAAAATTTCGAGGTTGTGGGTTGAAGAAAATGAGGATTTGAGTGATTGAATGGAGAGGAAGGGAAAGGGGGGGGAGATTGGTACTTGAATGGGGCAAGGGAGAGTAGGGCCGGGATGTGAGGAAATGTTGAGATGTAGGGAAGTGGACGTTGAAGAGGGATATAGCATCATCATTAGCTACTAGTAGCTACTAGTACAACAACTATTAGTTACTATTAATTACCTAGATACTTCTACGCTAGTGATTTATCGTTATAATTTCATCTAGCTTGTAAAAGCCTCAAATCTAGATAGAATTACTAAAAACCTAAGCGCTGATTAGGCAATTATTGACGAAGCTAATTAAACGCATGAAAACTGTATCTTTTAGTTGAGTTACTTATGAGGTGTAGAAGAATTGAAGTTCATCTAAACTTATTTTTACCTAATAGTTCATCGTCCATTTATCTTGTCCTGATATCTTAATCACTAAAGCAATATGAGCAAATTATCTCTCAACTTGAATTTAAAAAATTGGATTGATTTCTTTCGTTTGAAGAGCATTAGTGGTCTTTTAGACAGCCTCCAACGCCATCCGATCTAATCTATACAAATAGAGTGTATCCAACACTTAGATCACTAACCTATTCATCGTCTTCTCCATCATCCACAATGGGCTCCACAATAAGATTTCCACTCTTGCCAACCCTTTCTCCAATTGTGCCGCCTTCGTCAATCTCATATACTACTCTGGGTAACGTCGACACGATTCTGAAATCATAGTTGTGCTCGTATCCGGTAGGCTTCGAGGAGTTGTTTGAAGACCCTCCCTCTTGAAGGATATCATAGCATTCAACGAAAGCATACAGCTCTTCGATACCGGCTCCTGCGGGGAACCGTCTCGTGATCCTTGCTGCTTCCGGCATCTTTAATGCTATTCGTACAATATCTTTGTTATCCACACTCGGTTCTGGAACTATGCTTTGAGCCCGCCATTTTCTCCATTTGCTTTTGTTGTCTGCTAGATTTGCTGCGGCGGCTTCTTCTTCTTGCTTCCGTCTCTCTATTTCAGCAGCCGCGGCTTCTGCTTCTCTCCTTTGTCGCGCACGCTCTCGATCTTGTGCCAGTGATTCCTCATATGCAGAATCTTGTTGTTCGCGTAAACTTCTCTCAAATTGCTGTGCTGATCGGGAAGCGCGGACTGACGCTAATTTCTCGGAATGTGTCGCAATCTCGCTGTGTAGTTTTGCGATGTATGTACTAGGAGGCATTGGACCGACTAATCGCGAAATAACTGACATTGAAGTAGGTCCTTGTTCCGGGGTGTGGGCAACAAGAGCTGTGAAGGGGAATTTCGTACATCGCATAGCGCTCGAAACTTGGTATGCTTCCGAATCCCGCACATCACCAACCCATAGTATTATGTTATTAGCAGGGTCATTGATAAAAGTGGTAACTTGATTTGTGAGGAGGGTGTCGCGGATAAAGGAGGAAGTATCGTCATGTTCAGGGGAAATGAGGAAGATAACGAGGAATTTCAGGTCTTTCTTTGCGAGATCCAGAGCTTGAGCATATCCTCCCTCATAAAATGGGAGAGTGTTTTCTCCATATTCTTCCTCAAATTCCCGCTTTAATCGGGCTACAGAATCTCGTGGCTTCAGTGGTCTGCGCCCACTGGTATTCGGTCTTCGCGGAATCCCATTTGTAGTGCTGGCTCGGAATAGTCGCGGAAGGAAGGGAAAGAGGTAAGCAAAGAGCCGAAAGGGCCAGGA
The DNA here is from genome assembly GCA_003988815.1 of Chlorencoelia australis. NCBI lineage: Eukaryota > Fungi > Ascomycota > Leotiomycetes > Helotiales > Cenangiaceae > Chlorencoelia > Chlorencoelia australis. The sequence goes on from QYAN01000093.1 coordinate 26,038, forward strand.
TAAGAATTTATAGAAAATTCCAAAAGGTGCGAGGATGAGACTAAGTATATAAGGTGTTTGTGATTGAATAACTTGGTCGTCTGGTTGGGGAACAATCCGTGGAGCCGCATCTGGTCGATTCCGTGATGCTGAATCGTTGGAAGATAAGAGGCTATGCTGGAGAATTTCTTGCTGTCTGGATCTTGGAGGGGGGATGTTGTTCTGGGCTGCAAGGGCTTCTGCGACGGGATCTGGGCCTTCTCCATCAAAGAACTTTGTGACTGCAATCTGGAAGATTATTAGCATAACGTTGTTGCAATATCCGGCAGACATTTATGCCTACCTCAACATTCCATTGTGATCGTTGGAGAAGTGAGATTGCCTGATTGAGAGGTTGGTTTGTAACTGAAGTGTATTGTTGGAGGGCCAGCTGCTGGTGTTCAGACAGCTGTCCAATATCGATATCCGGTGTCGTCATTTTGGGGGCGTCCAGAGACAAGAAAGTGGAGGAATTATCTGCGCATTCTACGAGAAAGCGAATGAAGGGAGGGGTAGTATCGGAAGAGGAGAGTAGAAGAGAAGGAATTCTAGGAAATTTAACTTTTAACTTTGTCTTGAGGTAACGCGGGATGATGAAGCTTAGGTTTGTCTTGGGTCTGAGTTGTTAGCTACCGGATTATCTATTAATCCAGTCGGCTCCGTCATTTTGTTGGATCCAGCCCCAAATCTGATCAGACGAACAGCCTCAAAGGAAATCCCCAAGACAAATATTTACTTCATCACCACCACTGCTACCACGCCGTCACAGCTCTTTCTCTTCCCCCAATTCCAGCATTCAAGCTACATCGTGCAATTGAAAGTTTTTGGACTTGTAAATCTTTGACCTATATTTCTACACCGAATCCCCCCACCGTCAATCCACTATTGAGACCCCTCGATGGGCTATCCTCGTGTTACCGTCTTTAAATCCTGGGAAATGTCCGTCAGAATCAAGTAGGCATCTTATCTAATTCACTGGCCCCTCTTCACCTCCTCATCCACTCGTCTCCTTATGCAAATTGCCAATCAATCTTCACCTCGTCATTCAGCCTTCCTTAACCTAGAATGTAGCAGGCTAATGCGACTTCAGGCTTCGTAACGTGTCAACGGGATGCGGCAGATAGTTGGAGACAAAACGAACAATCTATTCGAATAAAGAGATATGGCAGCTGCGAGGTTCAGTTCTCCTGAGCTGCGGAAACCCGTGGGGTCTCCAAGACCTAAAGGGCGTGGTATGTGAGGCTTGGGAAGGCTACATTTGTTGGGGAAACAATCAACTGATTCGGTGGGTACAGAAAATGCGAAGGATACACTATGCAGGAATGTCTTGATCTACGGCCATTGTCGATATGAAGATCAAGGCTGTGCCTTCAACCATGAACCAAATAAGACGCTCTCGGCGCAACCAGAATCGTAAGTACTTTTCTTCAGTTTTCTCAGCCTTGTGCCTCCGGATTGGATATACAAAACTGGCGGCATCCATGGACTGGTCGGAAATCCTGGACTTCGTTGGGAATGCTTGTGGAATGTGGGAACGATCTTCAGTATACTTGGGGTTTTGGACCTGAAAGGCTGTGGGTAATTTCCTCGATTCTTTGCGCTTCGAGTGGGATCATCGAGTACACCAACCCCATCTTTGTCTGAAGTCAACTGGCTCGACTACAGCACATGCCTATTGAATTATTCTGTCCACCGGCATTTGCATCAACTCCAATGCCCAATCACGTTTGTTAAGATACCTGGATATATTTTTGTGAGGTGGAACTTCAAGAGGCTCGAATGGCAAAATTTCATGGCCTCTATTGGGTGAAGCAAAGAAAAGACCAAGAAAATTTGGGGCTTCTGGCAAGAGTTTCTTTCAACACTTTTGGAAACGAGCCAGCAGTTTTCTGGAAACTGGAATCATCAATGGTACTCATCTGTCTATGTCTGATGCTACTTGTGCCAAAACCAAATTCTTCATGAACTTTTGGAAACCTCTCAAATCGACTTCAGACGACTGTCCCTGTCACAAAGAGACTTTTCTGTCGATCATCAACAACATCATATTCATCTTTCGTCTCAAACATTCTCACGATGAAGAAGGTTAGATTTATCAGCAAGCTTTATCAGAAGCCCTTCTCAACAGCATCCTAGCCATGATCTGTCCTAGGTCCCAGACGTCTTCCATCCACTCCATGGTGAATAAATCATGACCGGCTAAGTCACCTGCATTCCTGGGCCCCCATCTCAACCCGCTGGTCCCAGAGATATCCCACCCCATCACCACCTCTGCATTATGTCCCATTCGCGACTAGCCGTTTTCGAAGATCTTTGTCCATGTTCGAGGCTGACAAGTATTATATATAGTATGAAGAAGACCCTCAATGTTGACTCTCCTTCATTTACCCCAACAACTTTGTCCGTACCTAACAAAACCGCCACAATTCCTTCTCAAGCTGCAAATGCAGCACCATTTACTCCTCGAAATCTAGCAAGTGGTGAGTAGTTCTATTTCTAGAGCTGACTCTGCTAATATTCGTAGGTACAGCTACGCCTACACCTATCGCACAACATGATGCAGATTCCACACCTTTTAACCCTGCACAAATTCGAGAATTTACACCTCAGAACTATGATCTCTCTCAAAATGTCTGTCTTAGCCCTGAGATCTTTATAACTTTGCTCACCAAACTCAAAGGTCGCCACAAATGGCACGAATTCCGAAGTTCAGCCTACTTATGATCCTTTCTCGATGTCTTCAGTCACCCAAAATATTCCTCCCGCGCCCTACAATCCATACTTGGTAGACGAAAGCAATAACTTGGCAGCAAATGCCACTGGATACTTTCCAAATCAATCAAATTACGCCACTCCGACCCAGCCTCTCCAATACCATCTTTATGCTCCAGTTGGCCCACACAAAGAAGACCTAGCGCCATACCAAAGATTGGTTCATGATTTCTTTTTACCTGAGGCATTGCGCGAAGAACTCCAAAAGAAGTCCGAAGCCTCTCAGCAAGTCATGCATGGTAATTATGGAGGTATCCCCACATGTTCTGTCACTGACGCATATAGCCGCAAATCTTCCCACTCTCGATACCTACCATACTCTAGTAGCTCTTGACACAAGCCATCACAGGAGTGCTACTGTCTTCGGGTACCCTAGCTGGGTTTACAAAGCTACTTCGAGCAAGAATGGCAACTTCTACTGCTTAAGAAGGCTTGAAGGTTAGAAGTCCCATGAAACGACTACGCTAATATGCTAATTGGATCTAGGTTATCGGTTGACAAATGAGAAGGCTATTCGTTCTGTTAAAGATTGGCGGCAAATCGACACTGGAGGAGTCGTGTCAATTATCGATGCTTTCACGACCCGCGCATTTGGCGACAGCTCACTTATATTCGTCACAAACTATCATCCTCTATCAAAGACATTATTTGAGCATCATTTTACTAGCACCAACCGATTTGGGAATCGAGTGAATACGACCGTCAGTGAACAAACGCTCTGGGCATACATTGTCCAAATTGCTACGGCTATTAAGGCTGTCCATAGCGCAAACCTTGCCATTCGATGCATAGAACCAAGCAAGGTTATTTTGACAGAGAAAAGTCGCATACGATTCAGCGCCTGCTCTGTCCTTGACGTCGTTCAACATGATTTGCATCGACCTCTTGAAGAATTACAGCAAGAAGACTTTATTCACTTCGGAAAGCTCATTCTTGCAGTTGCAACAAATATACCCACAGCCCAGCTCATGGGTCCTAGTATTCAAACTGCTGTTGACCAAGTAGGTCGCGTTTACACGCAAGAATTACGACATACCCTTACCTGGCTCCTCACTCCAGCTCAAGCTCCTGCTGTCAACAGTATCGATCAATTCCTCAGCGGGATTTCGGGTTATATTACTGCTTCATTCGATGCCTCCCTCCACCAATCCGACAGTCTTAACAGCGAACTCTACCGTGAACTAGAGAATGGCAGACTTGTCCGTCTCCTTATGAAACTAAACGCCATTAATGAACGACCCGATCACGATGGCGACAAGAACTGGAGTGAGACAGGAGGAAATTACATGTTAATGCTATTCCGTGATTATGTCTTCCATCAGGTCGATGCTCAGGGTCGATCGGTGGTGGATCTGGCTCATATGTTGAGATGCATTAATAAGCTAGATGCCGGGGCCGATGAAAAGATTATGTTGAGTAGTCGGGATGAGCAGAATGTGTTTGTGGTAAGCTATAAAGAGTTGAAGAAACTGGTAGCGAGTGCTTTTGGGGATCTATTGAAGAGTACAGGGCCGAAGAGATATTGATATGATATGATCGGGTGGTTGATATAAATGGCATGCAATGGAAGAGAAGATGGTTGGGGATTATTTTGCAATGCAAGGAAGTTGATGGATAGATTACTGTGTTGATTAGACAAAAGATAAGAAAACAGACAGGAAGAAAGGCAGTTGAGAGAATACGATGACACTTCTCACATAAGCAGGGGTGGTAGCCTTGAGCCTTCATTGAATGACCTTTGAGTAAAATAAGAAGCTGAACTCCTACCATACCACCTTACTCAAACCCAATAATCAAATTCACTCTACACCTCACCCCTTACTCTACCACATACTTTAATGAATAGGTAAAGGCCTCAAAAACCAAATCAAGTGAAGATGATCTACAGCTGCTAAACAGCTCCTTTCTTTTGGGACTAGAACGAAGGTTGCCCCCTTCGATGGTGCACACCTTAAGCGAGCCCCTTATTTTGCCCCCCTTCTTTCAAGAATTATTACTCAGTCAAACTAAATGCTTTTGGATTGAAATTTTAATTAATAGTAGCTAGCCCTCTTAGTTCAATTATATCTTCAAGCTTATACGTTAATCTCTCAATATAAGGAAGATAATCAATTAGATCTATCTAATCCAATAACCCCTAAATTACCTCCTTTAAATCCTTTACTATCCTAGGCCTATGTGGTATCTTATTAAGCTCTTCTATTATCTATTTCTTGAACGGCATTAGGAGTCGGGCCTGAAGCCATTCCACTAAAATTAGACGATGAAGACACAAGCATAAGGTTGAGTAGATTGGAGCTCGAGTGGAGTATTGAACGCCACCTAGTGTTGAGATTGTAGCTTCTACACATCTGATTTCGGAATCTTTCAGATAGTATTGCTGACAGCCACATCGTGTTCCTTGGGTAGTCCTAAGCATTGCTTTGAACGCTGTTCGATCATTTTTGATAGATGCAGAACTAAGATTATAGATAGATTGCGCTGTCTTAGATGTTTTCGAATGCTGCTAGTGTTCTTGAGTATTTTGCTTTACTTTATAATTAATTTGGACTTTCAATGGCTGAGCTATATTGCTTCTAAAGGTTGAGATTCTGGCGTTCTTTCAAAAAGCAATGTAGAGCGACCTGTGGTAACCGTGATGCCTTTAACACCAGTTTGACTAGCAGCGTCACTTTTTCTCTCAACTTATATATGTCGTGTAAATTTTAATCATTTTGAAACTTTGATAAGACAACAAGACAAGCAATATTGGTCAACCTGCGAGCCTGTATGAGTGATTCTTGCTTGCACAAAATAATACCTCAGCTGTCAGAACATATCAAGTGAGGGGTTACGGAATAACCACGGAAGGCATCTGATTGGCTCGGATTTGTGTAACGCTAAGCAATCTGACTTTCCTAAAGAGATCTAGTACTCAGATACCTAAAATTTTCAACAGCTTTCTTCCATTCCCCTCTCAATACCAGGTACTTGGTGCCAGTGCCATATGCGGACCTTTTCCATTAAAGGATTCGGTTTGTGACTCGGCCACTCTGACCTTGGCAGCCTGCTCTACTTTTCCTGCCCGAGTTTGATCAAGCTGAGAATTATAGTACGACCATAGTCTCGGCATGTAATACACATCTTGCAGACAGTACAACCTAATATCATTGCTTAAGGGGCGAACATTAAACACCTCATAGCTTCCTCCACGCTTAGGGTCGAACAACTTCAACCCTGTTTCCTTTGTGTTCTTCCATTTCTCCTTCTCGATGTAAGTCAACGACAGGTCGCTCTCAATGCATTTCGACAGCCCATTCAAAAATTTCTTCCAGAAAGTTCGAGTTGCCAGTTCCATGAGCTGGAGATCAACGATGCCGGCCAGTTTGATGTTGAAATGCGTGAACAGTGCATCGGAGTCGTTGCGGACGTCGAAGAAAACCTTTGGGATCGATGCCGATTCGAGGATGTTCTTGAAAGTCTGACCGTTGGTCCCAGAAGTAGAGAACACTTTGTCTCCAAGCAGGTGCACATCGAGGAGATAGGTCTCATTCGCTGGTGCAACTAGCATCTGGAGGATAGAGATCGATCCGAGTCTCGAGAGGTTAATCCCTTCAAGGTCGATGTATAGGGATGGCGGAGTGACAGGCAAGTCAACCAGGGTGTCAATAAGGGTTGCCATAGCAGCAGATGTGTCGACCAGACCGGTTGATCCTGTTGACATAATAATGGTTCTTTTGATGGCTGTGGGAGCAAGGAGAGTCTAAGCCGACCGTTAGTGAAATGGCCTGGGCAAACGAGTTGCCGATGACATACTGTTCAATAGCCTAAGCAAGAGTTGCTAGTGTGCTTGTGGGATGTTTTTTCTCTGTATTTTATTGCTGGTGGGTTGGAAGCAGCAATGTCTGGAAAATTTCCGTTTGCTTTTGAACGAAAAGTTTTGACATTAAAGAAGGAGGAAAGATCACTCTTATATGTAGTAAAGATAGGTAGGCAGAGGGAATTGAATCGATCATTGCTCTCTCGCTGTTCGATTCGATTAAGTGCAGAAGTCGTACAGGACGGGAATTCGCATTAGCTTAGGCGATCAAGAAATCTTCCGTTTGCAGTGAGATTTCAGCACTGCCCTTTACTCCTCTCTTGTTCAAGTTCACGCGTCTGGTTGTTTTTGGAGCATACTTTACAAATACATCCCCGAATACATTTATTAATTCTACTCACAACTTCCAAGTTAAATTACAGCATGTTGGGGGTGGAGTTAGGAGGAAGAGGAAAGAGAAGAACAGAAGTATGAAGAGACCGCACTACTCTCTTAGGGAGCGGTGTGCTGCTCTGGGGATCCATCGATACAGTTAAAGCCTATCAGATCGCATCAAAACGGCTTCTTTGCAGCCACGTCTTCTAAAACCCCACACTCTGTTTGTCATCCAGAGCACCATAGTTTTGAATCTACTATTACAATTTCACATTCAAACGAACAGGGTTGAAATCCAAAGTACCGTTGATTAATATATTGGTAGCCGGTAATGTTTTTGTGAGAAGGGGGTGGTAGGAAATAGAAGGTCATTTGAGACAAGTATTAGCAGAAGCCCTGTGGGTGTGAGGCCATATAGGATGGAAAGACGACCTAGAAGCTATTACACTGCAGCTGCCCCACTTGCATCACAAGACAACACCCGCTAGAGCTTAGGACTAAAAATATATTTCATCTAGCTCAAAGTTTTATGATGGAAAGTTTGAGACAGCTCTATCGTAGAAGGATAGAGAGCACTGGCGACCTATTAGGATGCTCGAGCTTGTTATGACTGTTGAATCTGTTGTGCTATACCCCCTACCAATCTTCCCACATCTCTTGCAAATCTATCGTTTGCAATCTCTTTGCGACTGCTGCACTTACCAAGGTTTTATTTACAACACTCTATTCTTATGTGACGACGTGACAGGTTAATAGAGGTCTCACTGCAAGGAGACATATACTGGTGGATCTATACAAGATTCAAACCAAAGAGAGAAGAAGAGAAGAGCTATCTAAGGAATTCTTATATACAGGGGTCACAGCAATCTGAAGTGCTCGGCTAAATCTGCCTGTTTTCTGATTTTAGAGCCTAAGGCATGAAGATCACTGTGGCTAGAGGTGGCGTAAAATCATTTATCTTCCGTGAGATTGTCTAGTCTCATTCACTTGAAGAACTCATGTCACAGTTATACGCTTGTAAAGACCAACTTTGCCAAGACGATCACAGTCTCGGTGAATTAATCGAACACCTTCGTACGAAACATAAGCTATTATTTATACACCGACCGCACAGCCTGGGGATATTGGACAGTCACGGAACCAGCACTTGTAAGTCTGTCTTAGCAGATATCAGTACATGAGAGCAGAAGAGAGATGATTTCACTACAGGGTCGCGAAGCTACACCTTCAACAAGAAAGGTACATCCCACTCTGTCAATAGGAGAGTCTTCCAAGATGACAATGGTGTCTACTGAGGACGGTGGAGTGGAGCAGAGGTTTGAGCCAGATGATGGTGAGTACGTGGCTATGATAGAAGACGATCCCGCTGAGCCGGTAGACGAGCCTTTGCTATCCAAGCCGAAGAAAAGGATCACTAAGATGGTGAAAAGACCCAGGAAGTCTAAGCCCGAAAAGCCTGAGCATGGATCAAGGGCTGAGAAGACAAGGGAAGGAAGCCCTCTTGGCCCTGACGCTTCCAGCGCACTGAGGTCTATAGTCTACTACCTATTCGAGATCAACAACTGCCAGCGCCAACAATCTCACTACTGACATCAACGTCTCACTAGACACTTCCAAGGCTAGCACTTCCAACGTAGCCCTCATAGTTGACACAGCTGCCAGGGATATGGTTGTGGAAAAGATAGAGAATGTGCTCATATGGGCTAAGTATTCGTCTATTACACGTTTCCCTTCCAAGGCTGAGCTGATATGTTGTTGCAGTTCTCAATACTATTGAGACAACTCCCTCCTATCTAGATTTTCCCTTCCGTGCGCACAACCACGTAGGTATGAACCAGCCTAAATTCGTTCCGGATCTAGATGTGCCTTTTGACATATACAGACGCATATTCTCTATCGATGACTTCGCAAGGGAATTGGTCCTACATCTAAACAAGACTAGGAAAGAGAAAGAGATGGGAGAGAAGATAGAGACAATTCATACGACGGGACAGAAATGGCAAGTCACAAGCGATGATATAGATGAAGTAGTCGGTGTTGCTGTATTCGACGTTGAAAAATTGCGGTAGTCTACAACCATTTTCCATATCACGGATGTCCTTAAGTATCTCGAAAGTCAAGGCAAAGGCCAGCTCATTGAAAACCTCCAAGAATGGGCTCGGAACTGCGACGAGTATGTGTCGATGGGTAAAAATCCTGATGATGGATTGGTGAGGTGGGTAGTTTGGGAAGAACTATATACGTCGCCTGCTAGTATTCTTTCAGATTGCTTTGAAAGGGCTTACAACCTTGGAATATATCGTGTATGCATGAGAGGAAAAGAAGAACATATCGAGCTGAAAGATATCTGTCAGAGGTTCGTCGAGCTTGGGAAGGTCGTAGCAGGGCCGCAAGATGATCTTCTTTTTACCTTGATCGAGAGCGGTTTGGACCTAGTGGGTGGGAATATGGAGCTGGTTGTGGAAATAATAACACGGTCATACAGATTGACGATGGTGAATTGGCATGGGAAGGAGGTTCAAGTAGGACCATGATAATACCATGTAGATTAGAATGTATAAGCTACATATGTCGCTGTTTTAGCAATTCTCAACCCCTCCATGGTCCTATCTCTTTCTTAACATCGTTCCACCTACCTATGCGCATAGGATCGAGGGCCCGCAGCTTCGCTAGCCAGGTCTGTAAGTCACTAAACCCACCACCATCGCGCTCTGTACGCTGTTCCAGCCGCTCTAGGGCCAATGTGTACTCCAAGAGGGCCTTGTAAATCCACTTGATGTCGGCATAGTCCTCCAACAGGTCCTTAATCTCGTCAATTTCGTGTCTTAAGTAGGCAGCCCTCTCATCCACGGTCAAAGCCGGTGCGATGGTCTATCGATTCCCATGGTCGACGATTTACGACATCAAGAATTTATGGTAATACCACAAACTTTGGTCTTCGGGACCAACATTCAAACCTCCCCGCACAAGGCTCAGCTCCTCGACGAGGAAATCCGCTCGCGCCTTATCGTCGGTGCCTCGCTCTTCGAGAACCCTCGGAATGAGCTGGCTTCGGTTGTGCCACGCGGAAAAGCTGGATAAGTTGCGTTCGTCCTGGGTTAGAAACTTGGACACTAGACCGAGTTCCATCTCCCATATCTTGCGTGCGACCGGAACAGACAGTCGAAGAATAACTTGTGACATGATCTATTGCTGGAAAGTCTAGATCTAGTAACACTTGGGAAACTTCATCAGAAGCGGTATGGTTCAGACTGTAGAACATTGCCATCTAACTCTTAGCCCCTGGCATTCGACGCCAGATCTTGAGCATCTGACCCCTGTTGATCCGCTACTCTGGATAGTAAGCCAGAGATTAGACAGCGGCGACGGACGTTCCATATCGTGTAGTACTCGGGGTTGAGATGGAGGAGCTTAGTGGTGAGCTGGAAGACCATGAGGCCGTAGGTTCCCGACGTTGCTTAGGTGCGTATCTGGTTTGCAAGGTCGCGGTATATCTTGATCTTTTCGAGGTCTTGCAGTCGCTGTTTTTCAGTGCGTGCGTGAATGGTACGAGCTACGCCATGCTATGGTCACAACCAAGTCAATTAGCAATCGCGGGCTACTGGCTAGCTAGACTTGTGGGAAATGGGAGAGAAACAAAGCACAGAAGGGAGCACACCTACAGTTGCCATGTCGAAGCTGCTCTGAATTTCATAAGACTCGGATCTTGGGCGATACTCAAATCTCGAGAGATGCAGGCGCTATTGTTGGTCGTTTATCGATACCCAGAGATGAGGCAGGGCACAAAATCTGACCTCAATTTATTAAATTACTATCCACTTCAAATATAGGTAATGTCACCAAATCGCACTCAATTAACAAGGCGGTTGCTGCAATACGATTAGGAGAGTGTGCCAATCAATCTGACGCAAGTCGGAAATATGGAGTACACCTACCTCTATAAAAAAGCGTCTTGCTGGCAAAACACGCTCAAAATCCGACTACCTTTTCAAGACGTGCCAATGCCTTACCAACACAATATTTATATCAAACCAAGGATGAAACTTAAGAGAGTTAAATACTATCGGAAATTGTTAGCAGCAGACTCAAAAGAAAATCGTCTTGCCATCTTAACTCGCCCTTAAAAAGTCTCCTAAAGTTAGTAGAGGATATCAACTATTCAACAGCAACAATCTCCCCAATATTAAAGTTTGAGGTATAACCCTAACCAATCCCTTTTCCTATGATTGAATCCCCAAAGCCTGCGATCATTATGTGAAGCGAGGGAATGCACTTCTCTATCAATCTCTATAATATCACAGGCACTTTTCCCCACCAGAAACACCGAGGTTAGAGTGATGTACATATAATCAAAGTCTATACACAAGGTATCTATACACAACTTCAGATGTATCTCTTTGAGTCCAGTCATATCTTACAATATACAGCAATCCTCCAGAGTTGGAAAGGTAATCAATCTTTCTTCTCCTCCAAACTTAGAACATGTTAGTTAGATATCCCTTCCTTAGTCGATGCTTGGGAATCATCGATGGATGTGGCTTCTCCTTCACCCTCAACATGAGCGGCCCTTTCTGTCTCCCACCACTCACTCTTCTCTTCAGTACCCATTATGCCCCCATCGTCCGTCCTCGCGAAGTCGAATGGTCTTCTAGCGAAGTTGAAGAATCGTGGCTTATTTGGAGAGTTGGTAGAAACCATTCGTATTAGCGGCTGTGGCGCGATCTCAATCTTCCCCTGGTTTCCCATCACTCTTGAAATGACGGCTCCTTTGCCTAACGAATCCGCTAACCTGTATGATGCTTGCATGAAATCTTCTTCGCGAACAAGACTGCCATCGGTTCTCACAGGCCTCAATCTTAACTCTCGTCTGCGACCCCCGGCTTTGCCAGCCTCAATACTGGTGTAAAGTAATCTCCATCCTTCGAATTCCATCGCTACTGTGTTCCTGTATTCAAGCCCAGAAAACAGATAGTCGACATCTAGAGCAACATTGTGATCCAGTTCTCCTAGAAGCTGGTGGGCACCTGACTTGCACAGATGCGGCGCGATGGGAAGCATGAGTTTAGGCGGCGTTTCGAGCTGTTGGCCGCCCTCGAGATTGAGATTTGATCTCTCAAGAAAGCGATCAATTGCTGGTAAGGACTTACTGTAACGGAACGTCATCCGCTTATACTCTTTTCGTTCGAACCGAAGATCAACGCTGTATTCGGGTAACATTAAGTCTGAAGTCTCCTGCGTGGTGAGTGCTCGAAGTTCTCTTAATTCTAGTGTTTGATGAAATGAATTGTTGGCGAAGCGCATCTCGATTGCTGGGAAAACATTCAGTGCCTGGGAGCCCACAGGTTTTCCATTAGGACCACTGCTCCAAGGATTCGGCAGGAAACGTATTAGTAGTGATTCAAGTGGCACGTTTGTCAAAAGGTTGGATTGTTGAAGAAGAGCTGACACGTTGGGCGCGTTTGCAGAGAAAGTGTGTACTACTGGACTTTTCGATCCAGTTTCTAGCATTCTCATTTGCAATGGTCTAGCGTCCAAATGTGTATGTAAGACACTGCCAACAAGGGCTGAAGTCTCCGTAAAAGAACGCTCTTGCCAATGAATGTGCCCCTTCTTCCTAGACGATACGTTCTCATCGTCTTCCTGTAGCGTCGGAGTCGGAGATCTGCCACCAGAAATGATATCCATGGTGTCTATGCTCGGGGACGGGGTGGGGTCTGACTTGCTGTGTTTATGAGAAACATCTGGATTGGTTGTCGGATGGCCAACTGTCTGTTTAGATTCGGGGCTTTTGGGAATAGCTGCACCCCATCTGCTCCATTCATGAAGACGCTCACGCCACGAAAGAGCTTCTGTCTGTTCATACTTAATAAATCCTCCTGGGAGATTGTCGTTCGTGACCCTGCATTCTATGCTATGAGGGCCTGGGGTGGAAGGGTTGACTGAAGTCAGAAGAAGTCTCCTCGCGACATCTGTCCTCTTTGAAGTAAAAGAAGCCGGATTTCGATCGATGCATGAGACGTGGAGCTATAGAATGTTAGTTCGTAGTCAAGAATGTAACAGGGGATATTACTATTCCTGATACTGTCGATGTAATCTCTGTGTTTGTCAGTTGGGCAATTTCGGCGAGTGTTTGGTGGGTGAACTGTTTAGAAACCCATTTCCTGCGCTGGCGATGACTTGATTTCTCGGTTGGTGGCATCAGAACTTCTAAAGAAAGTTTCAACCGACTGATACTTTTCAAAGCTTCTTCAATGGCTTGAACAATGTAGGCAGATTTATCTCGTGTTGATGTGATACGAATAACTCCTCGACTCCTAAAAACCTCAATCTTCTCCATTTCGCTAGAGATGTAGTTTGTACTGACAGATTTCAAAAGAGAATCTTCGCTCTCTAAGCATTACAATTAGCATTGGACTAGAGTGACACAGTGAGTGCTTACTCAAGAGAAGGTCCAAATCTGATAAACGAATAGTAACCTCCACTTCCCCTACACCTTCCGCTAGCTCTGGAAGCTCTACTTGCCAACATTCTCTAATCACCTTAATAGCAATCTTCTGCGTATACGTATGCGAGGCCTTGGCATATCCGCGCAAAAGGCTTTCACTGAACCGATTCGTAGATTCAGATGTCTCGGGCATCCACGGTGAGACTCGTAGGATCAAACCTTTAGTAGCATTGGTTGTTGGAGGTAGATTCTTGATTGTTCGTCTCTCCTCGTCTGACAAAATGTAACTCGCGAGCTGCGTAGATTTAAACCCATTTTGCAATTCCTGTACCAGCTGATTAAACTCTCCCCATGTCTGAGGTCCCTCCCCATCCTTAGGTTTGAATTGATCGATTCCAGCTTCAACTTCCTTTTGGGAAACAGTTCCCCTTTCAAGATCCAATTGAGCTAGGATGTCGATATTTGGTGGGAGATCCAGCGGATCAATTAAATCCAGTTCCTTGCGGTCGGAAGCGACTCCTATTGCCTCTCGCAGGATAATGACTTCCGCATTGCTTCCCAATCTTCCAGCATGTAGCTTCTTCCCAAGTGCATGTAAATTTGATCTCTGCCTCCCATTGTTCCCATAGAGGCGACCCAAGCGACGAATAGCGACAGGCCGAGTTGGCTGTTCTATAGATGTGGAGCTGGTCTCTTCTTTGGGGAGCTGTTCCTCATCCTCTTTTCCGTTGGCATGATTGCTTCGACGAGTGGCTGTAGATTGAAAGGATCTTTGGGAAATGGGTTGCGTGGGACGCCGTGCCAGACGTGACTGACACTTCAAACATACATGCGGTCTAGCAATCATGTATGCGATGGAGCTAAGATATTAAGCGGCGTTGTGTTGCTGCTTCCTAGATTTCCATCTGATGTTTTAAAAAATAAAGAAGCGATGGAGATTCGGCTCCATTCCCCGACGCGCTTGGTCGCGTATCTCAAAGAACAATTTTTGGAAGCAGAGCAGAACCAGCTACGGACAACCTCATTCAACTCAAACAAAACTAATAAATAGCAAAAATGCCACGCAAACCTGTGTCCCGAAAACGACGTGCGGTTTGTAATCTCCTTTCTTTCCCATATCTAATACTGATCATCACAGACTCTAGAAGATGATGAAGAATCCGAAGATGCGCGCCCAGGACCAAGTACACAACCTAGAAAGAAGAATCGTGCTCTCGTTTCCGATGACGAGGACGAAGAAGAAGAAGACGAAGACGAAGACGCTTCTGCCATGGATGTTGATGGAAGATCCAGCAGTCAAGAACAGGTCGTGAAGAAGCTTGTCAGATATGCTTTGGCTTGCGAGTTTGCAAGAATACCAATTACAAGAACTGGAATGCGAGAAAAGGGTATGCTCTAGTGGCTACGTTTGCATTCTAATGCTAATTGTCCCAGTATTTGGGAAGCAACGCATTTCTTTTAAGAAGGCCTTCGATGCTGCTCAGGAAGCACTTAGATTTACATTTGGCATGGAAATGGAGATGCTACCTACGAAAGAGAGCATCACTGTCAAGGCTCGCCTTAGTACGTATGAATCAAATGTGTAATCAATATATGTATACTAATACCTGCGATAGAAGATGCAGCGAAGAAAAACGGAGGGGTGAAAGCAGCAGCGTCATCCTACACTCTCAAAACGCTTCTTCCTATCCAATATCGAACCCCTACAGTCATACCCCCGTCCAAGGCTGTGAGTACCTTTGAAGAAGCTACATATACTGGTCTATACACGTCAATCATCTCCATGATAGCTCTGAGCCCCGACGGCACGATTTCCGATGCCAAGCTAGGGGATTTTCTAAAGAGATTGAACGCCAACGAATGGATGTTGGGGCAGAAGACCGAAGTAATGTTGAAGAAAATGGAAAAGCAAAATTACATTGTGAAGCAAGTAGAGAAGACCGCAGACGATGAGATAACTTCCTGGAGAGTAGGACCGCGTGGAAAGGCAGAGGTTGGAAACGAAAGCATAATAGGCTTAGTAGAAGAGGTTTACGGCGAACATACTCCTGAGGATCTTCAAAAGCGTTTAGAACGAAGTCTAAGCATGACTATGGCTAAGGTTGGTCAAGGGGTGGAGCAGGGTGCTGCTGAAGAGCAATCGCAAGCCAGTGGACGTGTTAAGGGTAAGAAGCCAGCTGGGAAGGGCAGGGGAAGGAGAAGTAAGCTAGCAGAGGAAGAGGAGGAAGAGAGTGAGGAAGGAGAAGAGGAAGACGAGGATGATGATTAAAACGCTTATGATTTTAAATGTAATGTTTACTATGATGAAAAGGTCTGGGATTGGTTAGGTGTATAGAATAATAGTACAGAAATGTTGCTTTATGAAACTATTTAATAGCAGAAAACAGCGAGGCATGAGAGTAATGGTATAATATTCGTCAACCACTTCGCTATATATCCCTTGGTAAGAAAAGCAAGCTGCAATGCGTGGAATATAGCTCGTGCTTTACTATTTATCAAAGCTATTCTCATTCGGCAGGCCAATCTCATTATAGTTTACCCCAATGTATGCTTATTATTTCCCCAACGCCACTGTTGATATACCTAGTCCACACCACGTCGACCTCAGCTCTTTTCGGGATCACCAAGTCCCAATTTTCCAACATAACCTCAATCTTGCACCTCTGGCGGTTTCCCCACAGGCTGTATCATTTTCTATTCCCATTATCAGCCCAAGGCCCCCAAAAATAACCCTCAAAAAAAGAAGTCCCTTCCGCACAAAAACATACCTCGATCATCATACTCCTAACTCTCTCCCTCGTATCCCCCATCCCAATAGCCATATAACTCAGTAGTGGTGGGTGTCCAACGTATGAAGCATAGCTATCGCGTTGGATATTTGATGTCCATTCAAATTTTGTGGTGTCGGCGTGCCCGGTTCCTACATATCGTGCCTGGAGTTGCTCGAGTTGCTGCTGTGCACGGAGTTTATCTGCCTATGGGAGAATTTAGGTAAAGGTGAGGAAATTGAGGGAGATTGCTTACCATGTCGTCTTGCTTTGTTTATGAAGCTTTGAGGATAGAGAATGGTCATTGATGAAAATAATATAATATTCATAACGGAATGGCGAATCTTTAATCCGATAGCCATCTCCTTGTCAACTTTCAACCCCGTAGCAGATCCTCTTCATAGTTACTTACATATAACGAATAAAACAAGCAGTTCTTTTTCGTAATGGATATGGAGTAAGTGAAGGCTCTCAATCTTACTCTCTCATTCTCCTTAACCTTTTGTGTAAAAAAGCATCTAACACGTGACTCATATACAACCGCATCTACTGTTCTGTTTCTTTAGCTCACTTTGTTGTCATAGAAGATCGCTAACCATAGGTCAGAGGTGTTGAGTTCCAAATCAGGCCGAACCAATTGTATCCACTTTCCCTTGATCAGCGAATACTGCACGGAGAGCATCATCGAAATGACCGGTTGACTCTCCAAAGCAAGCTGAAATCGATCGAGGCATTGTACAGCAGTCCCGATGCACCTCCACATTCCGGACAGCCAGATTGTCAACGGTGTCTTGGGAAGAAACACCTGATCAGAGAGGCCTATCGACAATGGTACCTCTCCCAAAGCCCAGATAGATGGTACTCAAATCTTTTCGACTACAAAGCGGAACTTAGTCACATGTTTGACAATTCTGAAGTTACCTTGGACCAGATACACCACAGAGCCGAAGTCGAATTACGGAATCACTTCAAAAGAGATCTTACCACACCCAATGCTAGGGATACATCACACAGCTCATATATCAAAAATCAGACTAGCCAAGCATTCGACGCAGGAGGGTCAATGCCAGAAACCCTTCACAATTATCTCAACAATCAAATTCAAGCTTTCAGAGATTCTAGCAATCTGGCTGGAAACGCGGCTGCTGAATTATTGCAGAGATTCCAAAGTGCCAATTCTGAAGCAGACAGAATCCCAATATTCATCGATTACTACTGCAGACCTAGTCCTGATGACTCCCATCAGTTGCGAAATTTCAAGGCAAAATATGCCCAAGAGTTTCGGAAAGGCTTATCTCACGACTATGTCGTTTCTGAGATGAAGAAGGAAGCTGTTCAGTTACATGAAAAAGAAATGCATTCACTCGTGACACGACTAGGAGAACTTCAAATGGCTAGGTCAGCTCATTTGAAAAATGAAGCGAAGAAGGCTGAGAAAACCCAGAAAAAGGACCAGATCATCGAAGACCGTTCTTCATCTACAACTATGAAGTGTGAGCTGAGGGAATGTGAAAGCGATGTAGATCTTCAGGTTCCTGGAGGTCCAATTGAATGTGCGCTTTGCGATTGGCTCGCAGCAAAAACAAGCAGAGAACATCATGCATTCTACTGCTCTGTAGAGCATGCTACTGCTGATATCGTAAGAAAGATTCTCTCAATGCAATCAAACATTGCTAACGTTGAAGGATCTCCACGATCTTAATTACCACCAATGCGAGATGGGTGATCAATGTATCAACTACCCTGAACCAGGTCCTCCTGAAGATACAACTGCCAGTGGAATATGCGCAGATTGCGCAGATTACAGAAATCGGGCTAGTTACTTCTGTTCACAGGCATGTTTCTCTTATAATCTAGTAAGCATTTCCCATCCCGTGTCCAAAATTCTTCTTGCTAAGAATATACAGGAGGCACACCGTCACCAAATTCATGATGCTGTTGGGATACCAAATTTAACTGATACCTTGGAATTCTTCCAACTTCCTCCCGACGTAAAGGTCGATTAAGCCTTTGTAGTTAGCTAAAATTGTATTTATGTTGTTATGGAATGATACCAAGTCTGAATGAAGCTTACTGTCGATGACCATGACAATGAAATTAGTGTGTGAAATGAGTTGAGTTGGGTTGAGCTGAGTTGCGTAGGACCCCCTTCATAAACTCAACTCGGAGCAAAATTACTCTACTCAGAATCGCCTCAACTCGAATTACTTTGAGTAGTAATAAAATTAGCCATATCAAATAAGGTCACATTTCTATATTAGGCAGAGCGGGGCCCACTTACTACTTAGGCAGTTATCACTACTCCTCCTTAAATCCCAGCCCTCCTAAACCCTCCTTCTTCGCATGAGATAAGTAGGTCGTACAGTACTTATAGGTATCAGGAGATGTAAGTCGATAACAACACCCTTGCCATGCCCCTCGAATAGGAAAATCCCTTATGTTTCAAGTGATCACAAGCAAATAGAAGATTCAAGAGTACCCTTGCTGCATGTAAAATGATTTGACCTCGATATTCAAAATCAAACTAAGTGGCATTTGAAATTTAATTATAGTAATTAATTACTATGATTACTATTAGGCATGGGAGGGAAGGACATGAAAAACTTTTAAGAGAAGGAAAATATAACTTTATGAGCTACGGCTAGCTATAACTAGTCATTATTAACTTATTGCTAATCATTAGTAAAGGCTTTAACAATAAGACGCTGCATAATAAGTTAAAAAATTAAAATTAAATCAAATTAAAGTAACCAATTAGAAATTAATTACCTAGAACTTTTAGCACACAGCAGCAGAGATAGGTAGTAACAAATACTTCAACTTTAACTTTAAGCTTGCTTACTGTAGGGGAATCTAACTAACAGTGTTGAAAATTGGTGCTTTATAAGCTAATAGTCAGGACTATTGGTATTTGAGGCATTTGTGCTTGTATTCGTAGCAAACAGAAGCAAATTTTTGTGTATTCTTTTCCGTAAGTATTCGATTCTCGATTCATGTCTCACATCTCATCCATCAAATCAATACTGCACAATCTTCAATCGTTCCACTAACCCTTCAGGCAAGTCCTCTCTCTTCACAATTCCCAAAGAAACTACATCTCCCCAGAAGAATAATGCTCGTTCTTGGGCGTAGCCAAGATAATCAAACTCATCCTCTTCTTCGTCTGGGACGTCCTCTTTTCCTGCTGCTTCGCTAACTTTCCCCTCGCCATTAATGCCTATAGTTCCACCGTCTAAAATCCCATTGCTCTTCTCCTCGATCTCTATTGGAGATTCTACCAGATCTCCACCTTCAAGTTGGGGAACTTTCGCTTGTACGATTCCCCACGCCACCCATTGTGCACTATTAGCTACCCTCCAAATCCTGACTTCTTCTAGTAGCTTGAGGACTTGGCAGTCTGTCTCGTACTCTCTCTGAGCTTCTTCCTCAAAGTAATTTGGTGTAGATCCTCCAGGCGTTCGGCTGTCCAGCATGAAAGCACTAATACTTCCTGGAGTGGCTTCCTTGGATTCCAATTTAGGGGTATTGCTTATGCTTACTCTGGGGTTGAATTGTGGTCGATGAAGGATATAGGAGCGGATAAAACGTTTTTGTTCTGCTAGTGTGGGATAGCGGGAGGTGTTACAGGTCCATGAGAGGGGAACCGAATCGTGGTAGTTGTAGCACCATTCCGTGAAGTGATTGGCAAATTCTAAACCAGGGGTATTGGCTGAGGCATATTCAAAATCGATTACGATAAGTTGCTTGTGTTGATTAGACGGAAGGAGGAGGGGCGAGGGGGTAGTTCCAGGTGAAGGGGCTTCTGGCACGAGACGAAGGATATTGCCGTATTGTGTCTGATGATGTCAGCGAGAAGGTAGAAAGAGAGAAAATAACATACGTCGTTGTGAGCAAAAACCAATGTTCGACTAATAACATCGTTGCCTCCATAATGAGCTTCCAACCATTTTCGGTATGCTTCAACTGCAGCACGGAAAACAGGCCATTCTACACCACAAACCACACCTCTATCCCTCCAACTTTCGCCCTTGACATTTTTCGCTGAACTTCCTTCAAGGATTTGTTTATCAAGATACGTTATAATTTCCTCGCATCTATCAACCCATTTATCCCAATTTCTCCAAACAAAAGGACCCTCTTCTCTTTCTCTTTCAAGTAATTCAACGCCATCATGTAATTCCTTCATTCGTTTCGCAATTTGCTTGCTCGTATCGGGAATTCTCAAGTCCCTGCTCGTAAGGGTCTGAGCATTGAAAAACTCCTCAAATCGTCCATTCCTGAATGTGCCCAATAATCTCGGGCCAATCTTCTTCCTCGCCAATCGTTTCAATATCTCAAGTTCGTTCTCGCGATCAATCAGATGCTCAACCTGGGGCCCATAAATTCGAAGTAGCAGTTTTGGTGGTGGCTTCATAATGTGAGTTTTGCGAGCCGATGTTGCTGAACTGTCCGTTGAAGGTGGCGTTAAATCGAGAGGTGGTGATACAACGTAAACTGCGTTCGTAAGAGCACCACTCAGCCTTGTAACCTCAATATCACCTCCCCTCTCTAATGGAACCCTTCTCCATCCTTTTAGCCTCAAGGTATGCGCTAATCTGACAATCTCATTTTTGAATGTGAGCCACGCCTTTCGTTCCTTCTCCGCCCGTTTAGAAGTGCTTAGTGTAACCGTCTCAAACGAGGAGCCTACTCCACCACTATAAGATAAAGTCTTAGAGTTGTCAAGTATAACATCGCAAGATGGGACTATAATGTCACCTTCCTGGTATTCGGTATCCGAAGAAGCGGGACGGTGAGTGCGAACTGAAGAGTATCTTCGGGAAGATCGTCGAGGAAGCAGAGTATTAGAACTGTCAGGAAGGTGATCATGACCAAAGGAAGCCATATTATCCTCCAAAATCAGTTGTAGTCTCTCTAAGGATAGAGCGCTCGAATCCGAGCTTTCTGACACCCTGCGAAGTTTTGATGTTGGGTCAGCATCTGCTTCCTTTGTGTCCACTCCATTCGCCCTATTCTTTGTCTCCCGCTTCTTAGACTTGCGAGCCGCCCTCTTTGCCTTCTCCGCTTGGAGCCATTCTGCGACCTGTGATAACAATTTGTCGTGGTGGTGTTGGTGCTGGTGGTGAAGTCGAGGTCTCGTCTCGGTCTGCGGATTTGTAGAATCAGAGGTCATTTCATCTATACTGCTATGGGTCAAAATGGAGAGCTTCGAGGAACTATTTGAAGGTATGTTTGGTCTCCCATGTATTCTTTTCGAAAGTCCGGCGTTGAATTGCTTGGGGCGGTGAGCTTCCTCGGGAGTTGAAGATCGTGAATCTGCGATGGAAACCACTACAAAATGTCAGACATGTCGTATGGTCGTGTGATGAAGAAAGAAATTTGCAGCTGATGATATTGAAATTGTCTTACTTTTGACTGGTCCACTTTTAGGGCTCACATTTTCATCTCCCTCGGTCCTCAAAGCTGGTCGTCGAGGTAGCACTGGACTGCTACCCCCCGAAGAGCTTCCCACTCTTTCCATGGTGTCTTTGGGCGCTCTCGCAAATCACCTGGACACTTCGTAGATCACCCTAGCAGATTTCTTTGCTGCTCTCATTCCCTAGCCACTAAGTTCCCCTTAAATATCTTCTGTCTTTCTGCCGTCAAACTCCACGATCCTCATGACACTATCTCGATTAGAGATATGCCGAATTCGACCCGCAATCTTTAATTGTGGGAGATAGTATGCCGTTCTCGTATCCGCAATGTGGTCTCGGGGAACAATCGAACACAAAATTGTGGTGAGGAGCGCGTAATTCTGTAGTAAGGGGTTGAAAGTGGAGTGCGAAGTTGGAAAGTGATGCGAATGCGGGACAAGGGATTACATTCGCTAATGCCCAATCAGGTTTTCAAGCTCAAAGGAGAATAGATTATCCGCTTGCCAAGAGTATATGGATTCTCGTGTATTTCTCCTAAAACGGACGTCAAGAAAGGGGGGGAGTTCCTCCGAATGTGAAGCACAGACATCGTTCTACCCTTAGTTCTTCTAAGATGATCTGTGAAAGCCTTCGATTTTACTAAAAGTACGAAAATTCATGATTTAGAACTTTCATATCTCGTAGTTATTAATCTAGATGCTATGGCAATCAATTGAAAACATAATACAAACTGGAATACCGGCATCAATAATTCCATCCCAAAGGTTAATCCCAAAACATGGGGGGAAATGACAGTTCTCTCCTTGTGAATGGCATGTTTAGGGGATTGGATCTATTGCCAAGCGTAGGTTAGTCCCTTTCTTGAAAGGTTGAGTCTTTGAGGATAGGTGATTCATCAGAGCTGGTGATGCTTGACGAATTCTGCCGATGACACTGCAATAAGGCTCAGAATGTTTAGACAAACACCCTGTATCTACTGCTGAGCTAGCTCACTGAGCCATTCCTTACGTCCTCACACGCAAGCATTTAAGAGTGGTGATGCCGTGCAACAGATGATACCAGCCAATCACTTCTTTTCTAGGTCTACGGAAAGCTCAGACTTGTTATAAGAGCTTATTAGCTTGCTTCTACATTTGTAAAACAAGACTCTGCTCAGACGCCTTCGTCCAACAATAGCTCTACCTCATACCATCCCACCAATCTCGTATACGGCTATTGTGCGTCAGGGCTTTGCACATCCCGCAGGTCAACTATCTAGAGGGTTTGAAGTGGATCGGCTTGAATATTGGAAGCCGAAGGTGTAATAGCGTCCGCGGAGACTCTAGAACGGTAAGTGGAATAGGATACGAGTGCATGGTGGCCAGTACGAGAGGTGGCTGCTTGGATTGAGGTGACCTTCGATTCTTTCATCATTAAGATGTGCTCGGAGGGTGTTATTGAGGGATAGGCTATAGACGGGACTTTCTATTGCCCATAGGTAGAGATACTGTTGCCAGTATCAGTATCATAGAAACAGATCAGTGTGGAAAATTGATGTCTGAATTGGTTCTTAAGAAGGGATAAACCGATGGCTAAATGACTCGTAGAAGAGTGTGTAAGAGTATCGGCTAGTACTGATCGTCTAGGTAGCAACTTAACCAGGATACTTTGAGTGATAGTGGGTGACCGGGGGTACACTTGTACGGGTATGGTTAGCATCAAAACGATGCTTTATAGGCATCTAATGGAACATGTATGAGAGGCGACTACCGAGCGGAAAAAAAAGTAATCTTGCGGCAAGTAATTTTCTGCGCATAATACAGTACTGGGGTTTTCTGCCTCGCAGTATCTGATATTTCAATGCGACAAGCCATTCATTATGGCCATGTCAACCGCCCTTGGTTTTCCTTTCCCACTCCATAAATATCCCATCGCAAACCGATCTTTACCAAACCTCCATTCATTCTTCTTGCTGGGCAAAGGGGTTTGCTATTTCCTCGCTGCCATCCACCGGACTGACTAGTACTAGTAAGGTTCCTCTAGCTACAACCAAGCCTAAAGGTCTCGTCGATTCATTGCCTTCGTCATCTACAGGAAGAAAAGTCAGTGAAATGTACCTGTAGACATGAAATCAGAAGACCTACCTCTAACTACCTCCTGCACATCATCCAGAACCAAATTCATCAAAGCGTCATATCCCTTTAGCAAACCTGTAACTAAAATTGCAGTACATCAATATTCTAGAACGCATTCCGAAGCACAATGAAATCCTACCTTCTCGTCCACCATTGAATTTGACCGTAATTCTCTTATCCATATATTTCCCCAAGTCGAGAATATTTTCCTTCTTCGGTCTCTCTGTGCTTCCTCCACTTTGATGTGCACCCCTCCCGCCTTCACCACCATGACCACCTCTACCTCGTGTAGCTCGATCACCTCTGCCTCCTCCACGACCGCCACGTTGATGACCTCTTTCGGACATTTTCGCGCATATGTGGTAAAGGAAGTGCAATTTGTTGATTTGTAGTGGGGGTAGACGTTCGGTTTGGGAGATGAGGCTGAGGATTGGTAGATGGCAGTTTTTGATATTCCTTGCTTTTGACACTAATCTAATTTAGGTTTACCTCCCGGGCGGAAACTTATTCAACCTTACCTCGGGCGGAGGACGCACTCCGCTCGATCCTTCCTTCCTATATCATCAACGGTAACCTCTACAAAACCATTCAACTTCTCATCTATATTGTTAGAAGAATCCTTAGTGCCGAATCGAACCTTCATCAATATCGCGCGCTATTGAACTTGTCACCTCACTTCCGCTCCTCCCATCTCCTCCTCCAGTTCCACCTTTCCGCCGCTGGTCCCGTTTGTACATTCATGACGAACAACAAACATAATCGCGTACACAAATCAACCGATATTCTTTCTCAAAACACTATGGACCCTATTGATACAACAGGAGTAAAGCGCAAGCGGACTCCCGAGAGTTCTGGTTCCAGCCATCAAGGCCAGATCACGCAAGCACCCCGATTGGGAGAGGCCTTGGGCCCAGGAAATGTCACCCAGGTCAATTACATAGTGCAATCTAAGAATAGCAAGCTTTTGAAATTAATTGAGGGTGATTCAGAGACTTTTGCGGATGTTCTGGGAATGCTTGATGATTATGAAGGTGTGTTGTCACGTGTTTGTTTCCAACCATTGCTACTCCGGAAAGCAACTCCGGAAGTCCTCCAGCTTTCTATCATCCATTTGTCTTGCAATTTATCTTTCTAACTTCTCTAGGTGTCCTTCAACGCCATGAAAGTTTAGCTGCCAATCTTGGTGCGAAGCTCGTTAGCCCACTTTTGCTGAAATCCTTCGAGAAGTTGTTTGACGGCCCGATCAAAGTTACACAAACATCCTTCGCTATCGAGCAATCCCCTGTCACTTGGCTCGACATTGTCGCTTTTTCCCGCTCGAATTCTTCTGATTTTATTCTTAGTGATGCAACTTTTGGTCAGCATGGCAATAGGGTTTGCCGATTTTGGATTAAAGGCGGACAGATCGAAATATCCGAAGATGATTACAGATTGATCATGTCTGGTGCTCCTGAGAGAATGATTCCTAGTCAGCCAATGCCTGAAGATGAAGCAGCTGAATTGGGCACACTGAATATTTTAGAAGGCCGGCTTGCAATGCTCATCAAGAAGGCAGATGCTGTTGCAAGCAAAGCAAGACAACTCAAATACCACCTGAAGGGACGCAAGACAGCCGTTATTGCAAGAAGTGGTCCCGAGCAAGATGCACCTATCAACCCAACCCGCCACTTCTCGCCTCAACCTTTCTCCGCAATAAATTCTATCCGTTTGCCGGTCCTAGCAAATAGCGATATCTCAAAGCTTCAGCAGGACCTTCTCGAACAATTTCTCACCAATGAGCGCCGACAATCCCTTCCGTCACATCAACCTCGACCAAAAGCTACCCGTGTTAATAATGTCGATACATCTATTCAGCACAACGGCTTCAATGGCACATCATCTAACCCTGAAAATCAACGCCTGTCTCACCCTCCAGGCGAAGAAGGACTGGAAAGTCACCATCGAATCCTTATGGCAGCAAAAATCGAAAAGCTCCAGCGAGGCGACCGCATCTACCCTCCTTGTGACAGATGTCGTCGTCTGAAATTCGATTGCGCAAAGCACCTCACAGCTTGCTCAGCATGCACGAAGAAACACGCTAAATGCTCGTGGAAGGACGTTAGAGAAGGCGAGATTGACTACGTACCTCCTGTCGGGGGACCAACCCCACGCGGAGGAGACAATGACTTTGTGGTTGCTCCAGAGGGAGACGACGGCTTGGACCCTCAACCGAAAATCGAAAATCGCAGTGCAGAAGAAATCTATCAGCAAGAACGACAAGCGGAACTATCTCCTGCCGATCAAGCTATTTTGACGCGGATGGCTGCTGCGGCGACTAGTCAACAACATTAGGTGGATGTATTCTATTCCTCGATTTGCGAGGCCTCACTTTCATAGGAATGATGCCTCCTCCTTTCATTCCCATACACTCATAACAGAGTATAACATTACCTAATTTAGAGCAGGTATTCAAAAGAACTTTGAAATCCTAGACACAAGAGGGAAGGATTCCCTTCCAACTTCACTTACCCGATATATTTGTAGTTTACCATTTTATCTTACTACTGTTAACCTATCTAATTTTCCACATAAACTTCTACATCTCTTCGTGATTTGATTTCCTAAAGCAATCAGATGAGGTGGATGTATGCGATTCGATAATCTATTATGTGAGTTCGCTGCTTATGGTTTCTTTCGGAACGGCATTCTCTATCATTCTGTATCGCGTTGTTGATATCTACAAAAAAAGGGTAATCTTTTTCATTCAAACTTCATGTCAAACTGCCATCAGATAAAAGAAAAGAATCTTATAAATTAGTGAGAATTCTTTTTATCGTTGTAGAGGTACTTTTCCGCGCGGGTACTCTGCATAAGTCGTGTTAAGGTTTAAGTAGAAGGGACTATAGAGAGAAGAGTTTGCAGTGAAAGGAATTATTTCTTTAAAACGACTTATTCGTAGAGAATAAATGTTGGTTATTAGGTCTTTTACTTGGGCTCTTGAAAGAGACAGTACAATACCTAAGCAGTTGGAGCGGGGTCAAGCTCTGTTGTCTTTTCTTTCTATATATCGATTTTGATCATCTGATTAAGGACTTGATTATAATAGGTCTTGTAGGAGCTACTTAACCTCCTTTGTAATAGCCTCTCTAACCTGCTGATCAACTAACCCAAATCTACGAACGGTTTACGGAAAATAATCTGCTTCCGGCTGTGTGACGTCGGTGCGTCAGACCGTCTTGAATCTACTAATATAAACACAAACAAATCATCATAAATATTACCCATCATTGAATGCATTCAATAGTCATTATCAAACGTAGTCAATAAGGCTTTAATCCCTTTAGCTTTAATCATCATCACGAGACCGTTCTAGCTGTGAAACCGGCTGGGTCGTCACAATAATTAAATAAAAAGACATAAAGCTCTAGTAACCCTCGAATTTATTAACTTCTTGCCTAATATGGATAGTAGGTCAGATGATATTCATCTAATTAATATTATATTAATTTAAATAATTACTTTTTGGCTTATAATTAAAATAGATATTTAATTTGCTATTAAATAATTAAATTTGAGATATTTATTTCATAATTAAAGTTGTGAAAACCTAGAGCATCTAATTTGTGATTTTGATCTCGGTTATATCCAAATCACGCAAGCTTCAATTTGTAAATACATGCAGGCTGCCATGAATGGGCTCAAAAGCTTGCCAAGCTCGATCTTTCTAAGGATCGTACCGCTGTTCATACCTGAGCATGTCATCCAACATTCCTGGGATCTGTTTCGATGGCCCTGAGGCGAATTCGATTCTTTCCAGAAGCCTCTCCCCATGGCAGGCTGCCCTTCGCCTTGCAAATTCGACTCCAAGATTCCCAGAGAGTAGCTTCAAACTTGATGAACTCCTTTCCCGGATTCCCGGATTTCAGAATGATATCCCAAGTAGCTCTACTTATATCGAGGGGTGCTCTACCTAGAAAAATTCTGATGCGTCATGTCCTCTAGGAGACAAAACTGAGCAAACACGCAGATTCAATCTTCGAAGTCAGCATCCTATAACTTGTACGATATCTACCTCGGACAACTTTCGAGTTTGGGAGGAAAAACCAAACAATGGTATTACTCTCCTTATATTAGGTTGGTCATATATTCTCAGCGCGAGTCTCGCAGAAAGACAGTAGCTCTCCTTACGGTATGGGCCGCTCGACGGTCCTTCTAGAACTTATGTGGTGGAAGGCAATTGTTGCCTGCGGCACCGGATGGACGACTGCTGGCGATCGCCCTACTCCATGAGCGGTACTAGTTGATAACCTTGATCTCGAGATTGTCGGTGACATTGATATCATCCACGCCCTGCCAACTGCAAGTCAGGCTGCAAGTTACCTTGCGAGACTTTGCGTTGCCTTCGACCTTGGTAACCAATACTCCACCGCAGTATGAACCCTCTAAAGTCAGTCATGATTGGGCTTTCGCATCTATCATTATCAACCCATGTCGCATCTCCGGGCCAGGGTCAGTATCCGACTGATTTCGAACTCCTTCGCTACTATATGGCATTAAGTCTTGCTCCGAGTTACTTTGGATCTGCTTTATGGAGCATATTCTGGGAGCCAAATATCCCGTGTAATTTTGCTGGAGCTTGGCTTGGACCTATTAGTGATGTTTTGCGCCCTATCCTCCAGGACAACAGTCTCGAACTTCTTGCCAAAATCCTATCATTTACGAATGTCGCGCCGTTATGGCTTGGGTTAGCGCTTTGTGGTCAAACAGCAATCATTAAAACCATCATCCCATTCCTTGATCAGCTACCATGTTATCTACATTCACAGCCTTTCGTCGACGTTGCGGCTTGGACTGGCACACCTCAATCTTTCATGGACAGCCAAACTTCTGGACCATACGTTCAAGACGGGACAATCTCCGGAGCCAATATCTGGCATTTGCGTCATGATTGCTACATGAATTATGGAGACGACTCATTTTCGACTACTCCACTACATGGCTGGCCGCCCTTCGGGACAATGCGGGCTGAGGATGTTGAGTTTGAAATACTTGATCACCTCAATTGTTCACATCAAGGAAGTATGACTACTGGACTTGGTTACCCAGTGGTATTAGGGACGTCGGATTTTCGGATAACGGGAGGGTTCCCCATTCGCCTCAGGAACCACTTCGTAGGATTGAAATACAAGAGTGGATAATAAAGCGAGCACTCTGTTTCCTTTTCCTTTCCTGTTCTCTTCCTTTCCCTTACGTGATGTTGACTCCGTTGCTGTGGACGAAATTTCCTAAGAGGTATCATATACATAAAATAGCTGTCCATTAGGTCTTGAGTAGAACGGTAGCTTTGGCCTGTTTGCGGGTCCCAAGTCCACGGACTCCATTTTCTGGAGTCTTTCTGATAGGTATACTCGTATTCGCCCCCTTAGGATCCACTCTATATATCTTCTACCTCCCACCACTCTGACTTCATCCGCTCTAAGCCGATATAGTCTTCTCGCTCATGATAGATTTTCTAAAGCCTTTCACAAGTTCTGTCACTCTCCATTATACTTTTCCTCGCTCCACTGAATCAACTCGACTATCTCGCCTTGTAGAGGTGCTACCTATGTCTTTTCTAGATAACAAGGCTAATTATATATTATAAAACATAAATATTAATTTACCTTCGTTTTGATACATGTAATTGGAATGTGGAAGTGATGTTTTTGGGCATAGCCACTTGATTTTTATTCTATTTATGGGATAAAATAGGATGTGCCAAGGCCGGATGATCTTTGCCACACTTAGAACTGGCATGTTTCCTTCTACAGTTCTTAAATCTGCAACCCTTGGTATTATAATTTGTGCAGATAATAGACTCGTCATTTGGCGTTCGAGGAAGCGAGGTAGAGGGTGCTGATGTGGAAGGGGCATCCCTTTTTAAGTGTTTTTTTGCAAAACCTTTGAATGGCAGTTTCGTTCATATACCAACCCTTCTCGTCGAAAAGGTTAATTCGTTTGCAGGTCCGATGTATATATAAAACTAAAGGGAGAACGGCAGTAGCCCCCCGATATGAGCGCTCTAATTTTATAGCTTGCTGGTAATATCGGTTGAGAGCCTGATATATTAAAGGATATTCATGACCATGGAAAGCAGAAGGCACTGTAGTGAAGTTGAGGATTGCTTCCGACTAAATACTACTATTAGATTTGAAGTGTTCATTCTTGCCAATAGCCTTTTTGAGCTTGAGTTTTCCTTTAGTGAATTCGAGAATTTCTTTATATAGAGTATCAAAACGCAGCATATAAAGGTTTCTAGGCTTGAAGATGTTGCAGTAGATATCCTTAAAAAGCTTGGTAGGAAACCCGCTGAAATACTCGCAGATATATTTAGCTTTAGCAGGCAACTTACCTAAGTTATTGTTACTTTCGTTATTAATTACTACGGGTTTAGAGGGTGATATATTGGTTGATGGTGGAGGTAATTTATTGCCTTTCTTTATAAGCATTTCTCTCTTGATTTTCCGTAATTCTGCTTCCTCATTCATCTTATCCTTGAGACGTTTCCTTTTAATAGCATGTTTTTCTGCAGCAAAACGTTGTTAAGCTTCGAATAATGACTGGACTTGGTCTGCGGTAAAAGGATTAAGTAAGGGGTTATAATGTTCTTTCTTTTTAATAGGCATATTGAAGGCCCAGGAGTAAAGCGGTTTAATTCAAGCTATGAAGAGTGTTAAAATAGCTCCTTATATGCTTTTACAGCTTCTTTATTTGATCTGCTTAAAGGAAGGCCGTAATGCTGCAAACGGCTATTTGTAGGTAGTTGTTTATCCTCTCATCCGCAAGCGTAAAACCCTTTATAAATTAAATTGTAGACTCTAAGTATAGCATTTTAGGCAAATCCTTTACTTTTAGTCAATATCCTATCAATCGTGGGGTTAAACCAAGTAATCTCACGACCTTTCTGTATAGCCCCCCACTACGCCGCCTCATAAACGCCGTTCTAACTCCTCATCCCATCTTTTCGGCCTTTTTAATGGCCAGCGCCCCAAGGGAAATTTTAAAGTTTCTGCATGGCGGGTTCTCGATCTTGAACGAATATCTACTAGATACAAATTGATGGGAGGTAAATACCATAATCTCCATCATTCTCCAAATCCATCTAACAAAACAAAAACTATCAGTAGCGCCTAATCAACCCCTACTTCAACTCACCATGCACCATCTATCACTCCTGCTCTTCTTCTTCCTCCTGCTCACACCTACAACCGCCTGCGTCGATTTCTCTCTTTCCTGGCCGATCTCCAAAGGCTACTGGTCAGCTTCATTCTACGACCAAGCCAACCTGCTATGCACGCAACCTGGCCGCGGCGTCTACAATTCCGGCTCTGATACAATCGCCACTCTATCCTGCAACGCTGTCACAAATCTCTCTTTGGATACGCAAACGGGGAAAGTCACGTATATGTATTGGACTGATAGTGCTAGTACGCGGATCTATGATTATTCGTTTATGGCTACCAGTACTGTGAGTGCGGCAATTGGAATGACGGTTTTTACTGGGAATGCGTATTGTGGGGCTTGTGCCGGGCAGGTGGGCTGTGTTTGAGAGAGGGATCTTGATGGATATGAAAGAACTTGGATTGGCTGGGTGGGTTGAGACTGGTCGATTTAGGCGCTCTTGAGCCATCATCTGAAAATTTCTACGGCTTGTATTGGTTTAGGGTTCTGGTATTCAGATCGTTATTGAACGTCTCTTCGCTGTGTTATGTTTACGCTTTGTATATATGTTTTTGGGGATGAAAGGGAAAATATTGTACTTTTTAAGCAATGCGGGTTAGAAATAAGCTAAGGAGAAAAGGATTATAGATTTATCTGTGGAGAGATACTAGTTAGTCTAGGTTTTCTCATTATTTAGCTTAGCATTCTCCTAAGGTTTATTGTATTAAGAGATATAAGCTATAATATAATAGCTTATAATTGCATGATGCATAACAAATAGAAATGACTTTGAAAATGATTATGGCTTTAAAGTCATAAGGTCTCCCTTTACAGAAAACTTTACCCTAGGAGTATATATAATTTGTATATATGGATTGATGTCCACAATCGTTGAGAGATCGTCGAATCGAGAAGTTGCAAGTGGCCTACGCCCCTACAATGAAACATCACAGAGAGAAATAAATTGAGATTAACTAGGATGGGTGATAGATGACATAGCTTATGGTGCCTAACTTCTATCTCTGATGAAAATCCGAAATTTGTGTATTTGAAGCAAGGAAGATATGACAAAGTTGGTGATGTGGTTCTAAGCATTAACCTGACACCACAATAAATAGTTACATGTCAGAATCCTGTACCCCTATTATTCCCAACATTCTACAGTCTAAAATCGCCAACAAAAGAAAAGAACCGACAGTAAGTAATAAATGTCATAGATAAGACTAATCCCCTCCGTTAGCCTTATTTGATTTTTTAATACCAGGAAGGAGCTACTTACCACTACAAGGCTCGTAGGTCTTTTCTCACGAGTTGTTACATGGTGGAGGGCATCCTGCAGCCAAGCCATAACTCTTACTGCACGCCCAATTATCCAAAAAGCAGCCTAGCGCATCTCCGACCGCATTAGCAGCGGCATTAAACTCGTCCTTTAATACTGTCCCTATATCTGCACATGTTACAGGACAATCTGCATTTGCACCCCAACCGCCACTGTTGCAGATAGTTTCGTGGACATAGCAGTCTAAGTCTGGATGCTTCTTTTCTTCTTCAACTAGCCAGTCGTGGAAGATCTCTGTGAGATTCTCGTGTCGCGCTTCGATTGTTCCAGCTGAGAGGTACCCATCATCGATCGGGGTGCTTTGTGAAAGGTGGGGAAGGGAGGCGAATGCTATGAGAATGATATCGAAAGAAACCTTCATAATTGCGTTGATGAGAATGAATATAAAAGAATGTTATTTGAAATTGGTGCTTTGAGAAGAAGAATATGCTTTTAAAAGAATGAGTGATAAATCAAAAAAGTGAAAGGCCGGAGTGCGGACGTTCTTTATCAGAAGTTGAAATCACAAGTCAGTATTAGCCATAGGTTGGAAGAGCCCATTTCAACGCTCCTTCGAGGTGGCCTTCATTCTAGAAGGCAAGCATTATCTAGATAGGCGTTCAATCCTCTTGTTCCTATAAGGATGAACGTGCAGAATCCTTATAAGATCAAGAGGGTATAGTCTTTTAGTCGGTAAGGGCAATGATGCATTGCTGGGTGACTGGCATTCGAACGAATTAACAATATAAGAGATCGAGGGTGGATTCGCAATGATTAGCTTCGTGTATTTGAATCAACCCGCAATAGTATGTATTTCCTTCGCAGTAAGGCTGCGAAGGATGCTTGAATGGTAGTAAGCTATCGGGAAGGAGGTCGCATATGCACTGGTTAGGAATGGAAGGATTCGTCTTGTTTAAAATATTTCGGGACTTAAAAAGCTTGAACTGAGGGCAAACCCTAAGTGGCGTAATAGCATATTAATATCTACAAATCTTTTGTTAATGATCGTTTACTAATTGACTACCTTTTTTCTATTTGGAATGCTGACTAGATAGCTCGACGCTTATTCAGAGAAGCCTTATGGGACTTTCGGCAATAGGGATTATAATCCTGATTATTCCTCCAACAATCCTGTCATCCGTGTAGTACATGACAATGAAACCAGGATGTCCAAGAAGGAAGAACATTCAAACACCAGCCGAGACCACAGGCGCATTGAAGTTGGTTTTTTGACCCGCCACAACGAATGTTGGTTCAGAGAAGTGCAAAACAATTTCCCGGAGAGCATGGCTCAGCTTGGAACCATCGTTTGAAAATAGTGGTTATTTTGGCAACGCAATAATCTAATGACTATGATATACCACCAGGAACTTATACTAGAAAGATATTGCTAGTTTCGGCGACTGTATTTAGAGCTGGATAATGTTGGATTATTTGAGCAGCGAACTAGACTAAACAATGTGATAGATTGGGAGAGTGAAGGTTAGATATTGCACTTGTATCCCTTTGTTCCTATAATGTAGTGTTCCGTTATGTTCAAGGCGAGCTCGGCCTTCTGTGTATATCTAATGGAATTTGACTTGATTCGTCTACTTTATAAGAGAAGCTCAACTTAACTCGGGAGTTCGAATCCGACTCGAATCTATAGTGATAATATATAATAATAGTATCATGCTGTCATAAGTAGTATATAAATTGCTACTAATATAAAGAGGAGGAGGTCAGCCACTTCGAGGTTATGACCACACTAGAACTTTTCATGCCTTATATATAAAAATATCCGAATATATAATTTAATTGAAAAAAGAAGAGAAAGATTAATAGATAATATAAGAATTTTTTTTAGGATCTTTAAAATATTACTAATTTTATATCCCTCGAATTTGTTATAAACTCACGGATCCAACTCGAACTCTCGAGTTAAAGAACTAATAGACTTTTACAAGGCGAGTTGAAGTCAAAGTTTAAACTCGCCTCAAGTCCAACTCGGACTTGCGGAATACTATTATAATAAGTGTAATATTCTGTTTGTATGCAAGCAGCATGGGATAATTTGGATAGGTCCTTGTTTGTGCTAGTATGCCCTTTAGAATCGAAATATGTATCGTGGCAGAGAGATGGCAGACTAAATATTAAGACTTTAGGCTTGAGGAAATAGGTTTATAGTGTATTAATTTGAAGAGAAGACAAAGAACAATAAATTCCTGTAATTAAATTGTTTTTGTTTTTATTATTTATTTAATTATTAAGGTTAGAAGTAAGTACATCATTAAATCTAAAAATTATGTCAAACTATTTTTTCTTTGCCTAGCTTGGAATCAGCAACAGTTTAGGTTTACTTAAATCAGATGGAAATACCTCAATCGCGTCACGAATCTTGACGGCGGTCATAATTGCTTCGTGATCAGAGTCGCAGGCTTTGCAAGCAAAAGAGAGACAAAAGGCTCCGGAGCCAATTCGACATTTAGCCTAAGAGCTTTTGGTTGGTATTCTTTATTTCTAGGCTCCCAGCCCACAGCAGCCTGCGGTGTCAGCCCCTTATCAAAGCTACTTTACAAAATGCAACTATTTTTACAGTATTCATTCTTGCAGCATTTTTCTCCTTTTACCTGCTTCTCTTGTACCTGATCGATATTCCCTCCGATGACGCCAAACATATGAAGATCATTCCTGGCCATATTTTGTCTTCCGACTCTGATATACTCGAGGTGATAATGAGTATGTTGCCGTAGCTGAACCCTAGTTCCGAAGCTAACACAACCATCCCGACTCCCAACGTCATTCAATCACACCCCCAGTATAGAGAGATCAATCCAAAAAGCTCAAAAGACAAGCCTACTACAAAACTGATACCCTAATGAGCTAAAACACAGCAAGCTAATTCCGCCAAGATTTCCAGCTACAATAGCTTCTCAAGGAACGTTGCCGATCTCTGTTTGAACTGGAATTCGTCTTCTCTAAGAATTTCCAATCTCAAAATCTCCTTGAGAACTCTGCATTTCCTTGTATTTCGAATGAAGCTAGCGTTCAGATTGACAAACCCCCTCAAGTATGCTAAGCCGTCGAGATATCTCCGCTGCTTCCCCCACGCGCAGCCCGGACTGCACTCTATCTCTAAAGATTCATATCTAGTTATTAGTCAGCCTCTTCCTGCCTTCAAATCGACCTTATGCAGCTTACCATGTTCCTCTGCTGCGGGCTCGTATAACCAGACGAAAGATCAGACCACTTCTAGCCCTACCGTGTCGTCTCGTATATCTCTGTGAGGGATCCGCTGGTCTCAGATTAATTATCAATGCCCATTGTAAAGAGTGGTCCGGAAGGTAGGAGATCCGTGCTCTTACAACAGCAAGTTGAGCTCTTTATAAACCCAGAAAGAGGCAACCAGTCTTCCCCCCTTATTTTCATGCCTGCTCCAACTCCTTACCGCAGTGATTTACTCTTATTACTTTGCGGATACGCAAGTTCTTTTGAATTCACAACTACTTAGGGAAACGATGGTGACTTTCAAACCATTCTATTTCGAGCAATATATCGCTGACCCAGAACGATCAAGGAAGTAGAAACAACAACTTCTTAGAATATACGCAACAAACGCAATCTACGATCAGACAATAAAGACCACCGCCACAAAAGGCATGTTTAAACATTTGCCTCCAGATTTTCTAGTTTTAAAACTGACCACTACTAAAAGAAAAGAGGAAAAACGGCTGTTGAAGAAGGCGAGAAGCCAAGTAGCAATATCGTATCTGCAAACCGAGACCAAATAAGTGCCGAATGGTACTGTAATTTGGACTTGGCCCTTATTGCTCAACTAGCAAACCATTTATGCCATAGCAGGTAGATCTTGCTCTGTTCAACCTGTAATCTCTGCCTATTATTTCGATTCGTTGAGGTGGCTACAATGCTGTCGAAGGGAGTAGTAGGCCGCGGTGGCGCTTGCTTAGGGATGGGATCACTGTTAGAGGAATCCGACTCATGTTTTTGGTTTGAACCATGGGCAGATCCTTCTGCTGGTGGTAGAGGTACCGAGATGTTGGGCTGATTCAGCCGAAAGGGCTGCGGGCTGGAAACGATAGTCTGCTCTGCTTCATTGTGACTAAAGACTGTTCCTCGATCCGATGTGTTTAAGCATTAATGATTTGGAGAACGGTTTGTCGACCGTGAGGTGGACACGAGGGAGGATAGAGGATGAGGTTAAAGTCACATGACAAAGGGCCATTAGATTTGTTTTTGGTGGGTATATATGACTAACACCTACCTTACCTCAACTCCACTCGTTCCTCAATACGTTCAGCTGGTGGCATAGCGAGTACATACATAACGACAACTAGCTTGAATAACGGATCATAAGTCATTGCCAGCTCACTGAGCCTATATGCTATCTGTTTTCTCGCGTGGCGTGATCTAGACAGAAAAGTTCTTCTGAAAAAACACACCGTGGCACCTGCTCTCCCACGGTTGTAAAGGATTTCCTAAGGTTATGTCCCACCGCCGAAAGCACTATGACAAGGAGTTAGTCAGACTTGTTTTTGAACCCCTCAAAGTCCAAACGAAACCTACCTCTACTACGAATTTATTCATCATTGTACTAGCAAGATTTATCCCTAAGCAGCGGGTGTGGCCCCAATTAAACGCCAGCTCATGGAATCGGTCCATCTTGCCTAGCTGCTTAGAAGTCGCTTCGAGCCAACGTTCTGGTCGAAATCGTTTTGCATCTGACCCGAATATATGCACGTCGGAGAGAAGTCCACGCAGGTTAACGCCGATTTGTACGCCTCCTGGAATGAAATATCCATTGAAGAAGTCTCCTTCTAGAGGAGTCACACGCTCGCGCAAGCCAGCGATGGGGGAAATATGCGAAGAACTTCCTTGATACAAGCCTGAAGATAAGGCATTCGTCGGGCCTCTTCATTGGCGATCGGAGAGGAAATCGAACCGGCTGCTTCTGCGGAGTCGATCTCAAACATGAGCTTTCTATATATCACTGGGTTGCATATTATGTAAAGAATCATAGCTCGCAGTGTTGTAGCAGTTGTATCTGAGCCCGCGAATCTAGGATTGAGGTTAGTGACCTCACAGACTGAACAATTTAGTACTGACAATGCTATCACAACTTCTGTCTCGGCCTGATCTCTTGTGACTCCTCAAGTCAACCATGACGTGAGAATGTCATTTTTAGGGATATAGCCTGGTTCATACCGCTGGTCAACAGCTTTCCGAGCCATCTACTTTGAGTCAGAACTATCTTGGGATGCTAGGAAAACACCTTACCCCTAAAATCTTTCCAATACCTGATTCATCTTGGGCCGATGGCAGAACCCGCCTTAAGATTGGTATGAATGAAATGATCTTGATTAGAGTTCCGACTTCACCTAGAACCACAAGCTTTTCAGCGGTTGGCAGCCTGTCTTCCATTGTTTTTTGAAACTCGTATTGGTCCCGGTGTTCGCTGATGAAACCGATAGGATGGCCTAGGCAAAGACGGCATATGAGTTCAAAGTCCATCCACTGAATGCTTCTCGCTATATCAAATTGCTTGCCCATAACATTGTTCTCTATATACGCGACCCACTCGGCGAGATTCTCATCGATAGTGGACTCGAATCCATCAACATCTTTCCCCTCGTACTGTGTTATATCAATAAAGAAGGATTGGCATTGGTTCTGCTTGTATACTTACACCACTAGCCATGATGTACCGCAGAGCATTGTGCTTTTCTCGGTTCCTTTCCGTAATTAAGTTTGCTCGGTGAGGGTCGATTCTGAGACAATCAAACCATGAACCCCGTTCATACTTCGAGCGAACTCCCAGAATTTTGCGCCAGGTCTCCGGATCGCTAGTTAGGAGCATGTTGGGTCCAATTCGAGCCAACGAGCCTATACCCAGGTTAGGCAAAAGCCAACTCTCGCACTTGCAAAATTTTGGTGGACACGGCATGGACCAGAGATGCACTGGATATCAAGGAAAGTAATATGGACATTCAAAGGCTTACTGACCGTATTTCTCGTTCGCTTCCACGAAAACCTCTGCACTTTCTTCGGATCCCAAACGGTTCACCAACCAAAGCCTCGACCATCCAGCCCATGGCGGCCCAGGGATATGTCCCAGATGGAAAAACCGGGTTCTAAAATAACTAATGCTGACGCAGGCAAGAGCCAAACTAGAGACGAAGAATAAGATGTGAGCTTGGATTCTCTCCGTTGTTAATGAGACGATCGAAAATATAGAGATATAAGTGGCTTGCCACATTTTCGAAATTTTCGATACCTGAAAGCCGTACCAGTGGGCAAGGTACTGACAAATCTAATGTGAGAGTGAGATATAGTAGGTCAATCAGTACCTTTTCTGTATCATATTAGGTCCGTTTATCGAGGACTAGATACTGCTTATCATACCTGGGCTTTCCCTAACTCCCAGTCTCGATCCTGACAATCGAGTACCCGGGGAACATGGGTAAACACATCTGACAGAACCCAGAAGAGTTTCGGGCTAGAATCCCTGTATTCAGCCTCTCCGCTAAATCATTCATAAACTCGCCTTCTTCAGAAATTCGAACAGCCCAGGTAAACAGGGGAAGGCCGCCCAATAAACAATTCGCCTGCCCCTTGTATACACTTGCGCTCCGTTCAAACTTCTGAAGAAGGACGCGAGTATGACTACCATTTACAGGCGTTCTGTCCGATATGACCACCTCTTTATGTGAGCGTAAGATATGAAGCACAGATGGATAAGCACCTAAGAAGTATCGGATGTGGATGCTCATCTACCACCTTCCTATCTTGGATATATTCCGCAGACGTGGATTGGGTGAAGGGGCTTCGCACGGCTGGTAGTGCGACGCTTACTAGCTCTAAGCTGCAGGTATACATTCGTGCAGGTATTCAAACTATCCGGCTTACTTCTTTCTTTTCTTTTCTTTTTCAATGTTTCTTTTTGGTTTTGCAGTTAAGTCTTGCACTTATCTTTTCAGTTAGCACCAGAAATGCTCGCAGACGCAAGCTTTAAAAAAGATGACAACCAAGCAAATACTTGCCGCTCACGCTATATCATCACTCATAGAACAGACTAGAAAGTTTAACGGGACAACGGTGTATCTTGCAAAGTCAGTGGACCTTGCGGCCAACCAAGCTGTCGAGATTACTCAGTAGGCTTCAAAACTGATCAATGCTTTAACCAAGATCCAACAAGAAACTCTACGAGATGCTGCAGCATGCCGGGACCGTATATAGAACAAAATTCGTAATCTTGAGACTCAGGCAGACTCCATAAAACGGAAGATGCTGGACACTGCCGAATTGGAATCGTCACGGACTGTAAAGACGAATTTCCGAGTGATATTCGGGCCTCCAAGGAAGATGGATTATCCTAGGGAAACCACGCAGTATGCAATGGCTACAAAGCTCAATAGGATCAACACCATCCGTGCTTTGAGCGAAAGCCATCCCTACGGCGTGGTTGCATTTTCAATAGCCTATCCTACCAAATGCCTGTGGCAAACTTGTGCCTCTGATAGAGTATGATGATAAGTGCGATGCGTAGAAGAGAGGTTAAAAATCGCGCAACGAAGGGAGAACTCTGATGAAATATATCGCTAGTAGGATACTGATGCCTGACGGAAATAATACGCAGTGGCTCAGAACAACCAAGTCACCGCCGTCGCTGAGAAACAACGCTGGATAGTATCTGATCTTTTGGTTGCGATTCGAAAGGTTGACGAGGCTATTCATTTGGGCAAGAAATCATTGTTTGGGAGTAGTGTTAAACACACCATCAGGCTACCAAAATAGTGTAATTTGTACACTGCTCTCTGCATACTCCCAGTCCGTTGACCTTCCTCGATAACACGTTGTTCCTTGGCATTCTATCGCTTTTCGTAAAGTGATCGGTTTGTCCTGCAAGTAAGTCTTTATATCATTTTGACATTGACCTGGGGAAATTGAGTGAAACCAGAAAAGAGTATAACAGTCAGTTGCTCTGAAAAAATCCAATTTGCGGATTT
The DNA here is from genome assembly GCA_003988815.1 of Chlorencoelia australis. Classification (NCBI taxonomy): domain Eukaryota; kingdom Fungi; phylum Ascomycota; class Leotiomycetes; order Helotiales; family Cenangiaceae; genus Chlorencoelia; species Chlorencoelia australis. The sequence goes on from QYAN01000093.1 coordinate 66,246, forward strand.
ATCACTTAGATCTTCAACATCCCTGTAGGCATTTATCACGTGATTCTGATTACACCTATGTCTCAAACAATAGCATACATTCGATTTTTAACCATATAAACAATCTTGAAAATGTCTTTACGACTCGGAACAATCCTTCGTGGAGGCAAATATGATTTTCGCCTGATTGAACAACTTGGAGATAAAACAGTTTTCAATTCTGTGTTCAAAGCAGAGATCTTACCTGGGGTTCAATCTGTTTCTCCTACAAGACCATGGTATTGTTCCACAACTCACATACATAGCCTATGGCTTTGTGCTAATTTTATATTAGGGCTATAGTGAAAACGGCTGATGTCAACGATGATGGTCTGAGAGAATCCTTACTCAGGGAATACAACAATTACAGAAGGCCGTGCATTGCGGCATCCAAAAACTTCCGACAAATACATGACTGTGAATGACCCAACGAGCTGGACAGATCAGAAGCCCTTTTGTCTCACCTTGGAATGGATGGATGATACTCTAGCTAATATACCTTCCGAGTCGCGCTTTCAAAGTCCTGTATTGATCGCCAGCATTCTCAAGTCAATACTAGGAGGCTTTGCCGAGCTACAGAAAGAGCATCTTATTTATTCAGGTATGTTATTTGCTCCCAAATTTTTAGTTCACACTACATATACTAAATATAGCAGACCTAAAACCTGCGAACGTTCTCATCTCCGGCATTGATGGGCCGTCTCCAGTGGTCAAAATTGGGGACTTGGGGCTAAGTACGCACACATCCCACCATCGAGTAATGCTAACTTTTCGTAGTGGGAGACGAGGGTAAGAATCTCCGCTGGGGGCAGCCCATTGCATTTCGTGCTCCAGAGGTCTGGACAGGGGTGCGTTGCTACCATAAGTCTGATGTCTGGTCTGCTGCTGCTCTAGTCGGTGTCTATATCCCTAGTTTTGTCTAATCTGACGAAGATAGGTGTTGAAATGGCTTGATTCCGACCTCCTTGGGGACCACGATATCATGGAACCCTTTACCCCGATGACGTGGTGTTTAGTAGGTCTTCCGGTGTCCTTGTTTCCTCGCCCGATTATGAACGGGAACTGTTAAATCTTCTCAACCAGTCAACCACTAACCCTCATGAATCTCCATAGGCGAAGATCATACGCCTCTTCGATCCTAATATCACTATTTCTCCTCCCTCTCCTAACATCTTCGTAGGAAACGCAAAGGGCTATGCTCAGCACTATTTTAATTTAGCTAAGAAACTCGTATTTGCACTATTAAGAGATGATCCCACGGAATTGATGTTGCAGACACCTCCGTATGAGATGTGGGCTGAGATTGCGTTGGAGATGGGCGTGCCGAAGGAAGTGATAGATATTATACGCTATATGGCTGTGGTTGATATGGCCAAACGACCTACGGCTTCGCAGGTTCTTGCGTCGCGGGAATTCAAAGCCCTTCAAGATGCTGCTTCAAGATATGGGAAATAGGAGTTGAATTGATCAATTGATTGAAAAGAAATAAAATTTGTTGGAAGGAATGCTTGCCGAGGTAATTCTGTGGCACTGGTCAGCTGACAGATCATACTTGTCACGGGACTCGTGGGGGGGGCTATATAAATAAGGACCCCGCACCCGTAGCGTAGAGCCTTAAGAGAATAAATACCACCACTAAACAACCAGTATTATGATACGTGCTTAGATATTGCTTAATAACCTTTCAACAGGAATTTTGATAGGGGAGACAATAGCCCAGTGTGCGCCGTGCTGCATGGCACCGAAGTAATCAAATCACCTCGCTCGCACGACCTATAATCGAAGAGTTGGTATGGAAACTCGAAATTACTGCAGTTGTCAATCCCTTAGTTTCGGCGTAGGATCATTTGATATTGAGGCAAAATTAAACATGGATCAAAATACAACTTCAAATCCGAACACAATGTATCTACTTCTACTATACATCAAATAATCTCCTAGGACTAATATCAAATACAACAGTTAGGCCGCCGTCATAAATGATTGTCATGACTGCGCAGCTATAGTAAGTATAAAACCTCTATAGTTCTTCCCTATTCTTAGAGAATCAATTCATATTAACACAAAACCAAGAACTAATTCATAAGAACAACAAACAACCCTGGTGATATCAATACTAACCATCACAAATTTAGTTTTTTCACTTCTTTTAGATCCAAAAACCGTCTGAGCCAACTTCTCTCAGTGAAGTACAACTTTCGAAACCTCTCAAACATCTCAAAATCATACATCTCTCCACTGACGTTCTCATGCATAGCCTTCGTATTAAATATGGTGGATTTGAAGCAAGCTATAATCCATAATCGCTGATCGCTCCCATTTTCCCCAGCTTGATCAGCGAAGTCAAAACGTCGGCTCTCTGTTGGGGTTCCCTGAGATACCCAAGACCTTTCTCCGCTGTTGGCCGGCAGTCTTTGCTCACCAATATCCGCACTTCCCAAGCATAAGAGATGGACCCGCATTCACGCCTGCTATTCTCTGATTCGGGCATGCTTGATAGGCTCCAACCGGAATGGTTGTCAGGGAGAGAGTATTTGGGAACGCCAGATATGGCCCAAATAGTTCATCAAGAGACTTTTGCATCTCCTCCACTGCACCAGGACTAATCTGAACGAGGTCATCATGGAATTTTCTCCCGCAAGTCTATGTTAGATTAGCACACGAAAATTTTTGAATGATAAGGAGCGAGAGCATATGCATCTCCAATAAACACGTTTGGTTCCGGGGGTTGGGGGTCCTTCCTTATATGCAATCTTGGTTAGCCAGGTGAAGAATTGGCTGAAGGGTTCTGAGGCACGGATTGAGTTCAAGAGAATTCTGGTTGAACCGTAATTATTCGTGAGTGTAGGTCACTCTTCGCTAACGGCAACAGAAAGAACAGACATTCTGTTGAGATGAAAAGCGGTTCCAAAAGATTAACTTTTCCACTGTGTATCTCCTTCAATTCCATAAACGTCTTCATTTCCGCCTTGAAGAGACCAACCGCTTCTTTGCTTCGTCGAAGACTCTTTACTGCGACCATATTCCGTACACGTTCCCTTCTAAGACTTCTCTAATCTCATATATCAGTTTATGCGTCCCTGTTCATAGGGTATGGTCAAAAAGAGATCTCACGTTGCGAAGCAAGCTGGCATATTCTATTTCTAGGCCGTAAACAACACTGAATGTGCCATGTGATATGATTTTCGCATTTTCTAAGTTTATCTTGTCATCTTTCCATGGAATCCATGTGAAACCCAAAATCGTCCTTTTCACGAGAAAATCAATTTCAACAATATCGTGTACGTGGTTGCGAAATCCTTACACACCCTCATTTGGATGAACATTTTTAGTCGTTGATACGTAGGTAGGTGGAGAAGGCCGTTTTCTGTTCTTTCCGGATGCCTGTTTGGAGTTCGAATTGCTATTCTCTTCGACAGGTTGCCGCTGCCTAGGAGCAATCGTCGCACGAGTTTGAATTGCTGAAGAGAAGGTCTTGGATACTGTGTCAGTGGTTTTGCTTGAAGTATCGCTCAATCTCGGGGCGGTTGATTAACTTGCCTCAGAATTTTGGCTTTGATGTGTCTTGGGGGAAAGATATCTCCCTGAGGTTATCTTCATATTTCGCTCTTAAAGAGTCGATCTCATCCTAAAGTGGAATCAGCCTGCACTCAGTTTAGATTCTATCTCTCTGAAAAGTGGGCGCCTTGGCCTACTGCTGATAATCGCTCTGGAGCATCGACTACATATTTTCCATATCTCTGCAATATAGAAAAGCCCAGTTAGCTCTGTTGCTCTCCAAATTTGATAAATTAAACAGGGTATAATTATAATGCGAATTTTAAATGCCGCCTTTCCAAATTTGTGGATAAGCAAGGCTTCCAACTTGAGGTAACTAATGTACCTGCTGCCCAAAATCTGAAGGACCATGGCGTTAATTGCGAACTGTTAGTAACCGCCGTCCTGGCCAGACGGGAAGATGCTAGACAGATAATCGGTTCTGATTGATTTGGATGGAACCTCCGAATGTAGATGCAGTATCAGAATGGCATGAGTGTCGAGGGAAGTATTAATGACTGGAAGCGTTGGTGGAACGATTTTTAGGATGAGGGGCTTCCTCATATCCTCCCAATGAACAAATACTGATATCACCCATGAGAATTAGGCACTAGTACATTTAGGCGGAACCAACAATGGATTGGACAAGAAATTTTCGACTTGCAAGAGAGCACGGCATACAGAGACCAATGGCGTCAGTATTTAATCCGCTTTGCTCAACAGAATCCCAGAATACCCTCTATGTCTGAATTGATTGCTTACTACCTTTCAAAGAAAGTGGTAGCATGTGGAACTGTTGGCAAATGGTAAGGTACAATGCCGAGTGATTTATCATGAGAATCTAAGCACCAAGAACACAGTGTGGCTGAATAATTGTGCATTTGTGCGCTATATCTCGATGTACATTTGTCAAACAATTCAGCCTACTATAGAGATGTTGTAGCTGAAATATTTTTTTGTACCAAGACGTTGCAAAAAACCACATATCCTTACGTAAAACCGTAATCTAACGATTAGAGGAATTAACTTGGGAAACAAGGGAAGGCCATTGATGAACAGATGGAGGCAGAAACTGCCGTTTATTGTGACAGCGGTCACCAAAGGCCACAGCACAAGGAATGATCGAGTATGATTGAAAAGAGACAAGACAGCTAAGGAGAGAAATGCATCTAAAAAGAGGAAGAGGAGCTCCTTAAATAAGGGGCTCCAAGCTAAGCGATAGGCAATAACGTACTACTTGATGGCAAGGATCGTCACACTTATGATATGCATATATTCTAAGTAGGTTGATAGCCATGATTAAAAGAACAAAGACAGATGATTGTGGAGGATAAGAAGGAAGAGAGACGAAGAAATCTGGGAGAAAGGATTAAACCTCGATCAGAAGTAAAGTAAAGAAATCATGACCACGCAACAAGTCTCGTTAGTTGGTGGTTGGCAAAGCAACGAATAAAGCATCTTGAGGATTTGAGCTCCCTCGATCCAGCCATAGTGACCCATACTTCCTTCCCATTGAGCTGCTGATACAAGGAAGAACATTTTCCCGATGTCCACTCCGTATCGCGACAATTATGGCAACTCGCATTGCTCTCTATAAATGTTCAATATGACGTTATAATCCCAATGAAATACATTGGACAGGCTTATTCCGTGCCGGTATAGTATGCCCAATTTCCAATGAATTTACCAAATACTGTTTAGTACTCTGACTAGAAGGTGGAAGTATAATTCTCATTCACGAAAAGTTTATACATATGTCCACGCCAACTTCACTGCCACCACCTTTCCTTTTTAGAGTAGGAGTGGGGCAAAGAGGACTCAGTAAATTTCAAGGCATTGGGAGGCAAGTCGCTCATCCACTAACAATTGCAAAGGAACTTACTAATAGTAATAGCTTGCTTCGATCCTACAAGCCCAGCTATTTCCCCTGCAACTCCTCTCGGTATGCTGAAAAGTTACGGAAATAGTAACTTTCAAATGAGACTTGATCGACTGTGATTTGGACGATCTTGTCCTATCTTGATTCTAGTTGTCACGCTCTTTCTTTAATCGAAAGTTTTCCTTCCTGGCGACTTCTCCGATTATACACCAAGTCACTAACAGTAGATGCGATGAAGGTGCAAGACATAGTGATCTCTGCCTATCGTGGATTTAACGAAGAGTTGGGGTTTACAGGCGCTGCCTGGCTGGCCGCTAGCTGATTAGGATGTGAGGTAGATGGTAGTTGGTAGGTGTTCGAGGCCCATCCCTGGTTTGCAGCTTCCAGAAGAAACTTTCTGATCGCCGCAGCTCCTTGAAACGTTCCAGGGTCGCGGTATGATTCCATATCGGCAGCTTTGCTCCCACAGTATGCTCCCCCATTAAGTGACGCTGTAAAGCAGCTTGGAAGTAGCCATGTCTGATGCCAGTGATGCATTGGGTCTGCTGAATTCCCGCTCTAGTAGTCTACAGGTGGTCGACAAGGTTCCGAGAATAGATCAGCTACAAATTTCGCGTACTACTGGCTACAAACGAACCCCCAAACCCCAAATCTATTATCCTCTCCATTTTCATTTCTATTTCCTCTACCATATCCACGTCGAGCCTTCTTCTTCTGCTCATCCCCAGCTTCAGTATATTTTCTATTCATCTGCCTATTCATTTTCTCTTCGTCCTTTTTCATACATGCTACCTTTTCTCGCTCACCCTACTCCTTCTTATGATGAGTCACTTCAAGGGCAAGTATTTCGTACCCAAAGAGAAGTAGTATGGGCAGACAGAAAACGAGAACACACAGGGCTTCAATGGAAATCCATAGATTATACCAAGAGAATCACCAATCAAGAGCATCTTCAGGGCTCGCAAATGAAAAGCTGTTTGGACAAGGAAATTAAGATGGAATCAGCTGTAATAAGTCAAGGATTTTAATAGCTGGCATCTCATCTGTTTGCAAGAACATTCAAGTCAAACATTCATTGAGCATATATGTGGGTTTACAATGTGAACGCAAGAGATATTCCAATTTGTAAAACAAGCAAAAGCGTGTATAAGAAAATCGTTACTAATGTAAGAAACAATTACACAGTAAATAAAGTGACTCTTGTTCCTAATGGGACAGAACGTTGTATTTATTGAGTATTGCGACTTGGGATCTCATATCTTAGGCTGCGCAATTAATTTCATTAAAAGATTTTAATTAAGCGAAATACTCGAACTTGCCCTTATTGTCCTATTAATATATATTAAATAATAAATCGATGTTTTAGAAATAAAAGTTCATATATTATTCATTATTAGAAAACTAACCTTTTAAGAAATTGGTTGTGTGGTTAATTTACAATGAATTACTAATGTGAGTGTTGAAAACATGAAGAGATCGATAATTTAGGGGTGTGAAAGTGATAGGAATGTGTTAATCAGCCATACTTACTGTACCGATTTCTCTTTACATCGAGTTCTCACTTCTAACATCAAGGTTGACAACAATCAATAGATTTGACACCTCTTAATCTACATGATAGCCTCTATGTTCAGCTATGCAGATGCATAGCCTAATATGACATAGAGCGCTGTAAGATAAGGATGAACAGATGCCGACAAGGGGAAGCCCAGATAGGAAGTTCAAGGTGATCGCCCTAACCAGTAGTTGCACGGAAATGATCAGATGCACGAAGTTCCCCGCACCATTAAACAACACATGTATTACGTTGCGATGACTATCTATCTTAGGCTATGAATGGTTACATCCAACTCAATCTCAAAGTTAGCTATCGGCATCCAAATCTTCACATATCATGAACATTGTAGCCATCGGATTCAAAATCCAGCGCTGCAAATATGTCTGGAAAACCAGAAATCGTGAATGATGAGGTTCGTCCGACCGAATTCGTGTCGTATGCCGAAAAGATCGAAGCCGAAGTTGCCACTGCCGAGCAAATCGGAGATCAAATCTCTCATGAGATGCTCGAGGAGTTGGCTCCTAATGGCGAGGGGGAACACATCCTAGAAATCATCAAAGGGATGTCGGAGGAAGAAGCTATTGCCATTATACAGGAATCTGTTGTGTTCCACGCAGATGATTGGAATGTAGGTTGATCATTTTCTAATTAATTCCTAAGATATAAACTTCTCAGGATAATGAGCCACCTTAGACCTACGCCCTTGAGCCAGCTTTTCTTTTTTATATATATCTTATGCTCTTAAAATATTGACAAGCCGCAATTAGTTCCCCTCTGTGATGAGAGATCGGATGAAGAGGCTTCTTGAAGGCCGCAAGCTTTACGGCGAATTCTATGACCGTGACTTGAGGATCGATGCTACCATGATGAGATATTCATCTCCTTATCCAGGTGTCAGGGCGGTCGCAGAACCTTTGGATGAGACTGATGTTCCCGTCGAGACTATTCGAGCTTACTTTCTGGGCATTGGCTGGGCTGTCATCGGTACCTTCATGTCTACCTTTTTCAACAGCAGATTCCCGTCTATCGGTATGTTCAAAAGCTTCCATTCACGTGAGTATACTAATAGCCAAAGGCTTGAGCGGAGCGGTCATTCAGATCTTATTATATCCATGTGCCAAATTCCTCCAGTTCCTCTTACCAGATTGGGGACTCACGGTAATGGGAATACGACACTCCTTGAATCCAGGCCCATGGACTTTCAAAGAACAAATGTTCGCGACTATCACCTACAATATTGCCATCTACACTACAAACAGTTATGGCATGATCCTTGTTCAGAAGTCACCTGTTTTCTACGGAGAGACATTCGTTACATTTGGCTACCAATTAATGCTAACGCTGTTTGTTCAACTCATGGGAATGGGATTTGCTGGCTACTTGAGACGCTTCAGTGTGTACCCCGTGAAGGCTCTCTGGCCGACAGTCTTGCCGACAATAGCAATGAATAGAGCTCTGACTCGACCGGAACCTCAGGAGAACATTCACGGATGGACTATTTCCCGGTATAAGTTCTTCTATATTTGCACTGCCAGTATGTTCTTCTACTATTGGCTCCCGGGATATTTGTTCACCGCTCTGTCGGAGTTCAACTGGATGACCTGGATCGCCCCGAAAAACTTCACTTTGGCTATTCTCACAGGATCTGGGCTAGGTTTGGGGTAAGCGATATCATCTGTTTGGCATCCTGAATATCATATGCAATCTCAAACATTCAAAAATTTACAAGTTGAATGCTTCAGAAACCGTAGAGCGGTTCCTCAGGTCGTTAGTTTGACTTTGCTGACTAGAAGCGGGTGATTAATAGGTTGTTTAATCCAATTACGACTTTTGACTGGAATGTAGCTACTTCCTCTTATGCAGCCTTAGCCCAACCCTTCTTTAGCACCATAACCATGTACTGTGGAAGTATTCTCGGAGCCTTGGTCATCCTCGGAATCTACTACTCAAATATGTACAACACCGCCTATCTTCCCATCAACTCCTCCTCCGCTTTCGCAAATGACGGCACAACCTATGATGTTCAGAAAGTAATCATCAATAACAAACTCGATCAATCCCTCTATCAAAATTACTCTCCTCCCTTCTATTCAGCTGGCTATATCCTCACTGTCGGCGCTAATTTCGCTTTTTACCCCGTCTACTTTTTGTATATCATGGTCAACCAATGGACTACCGTATCCGCCGCTTACGTCGATTTTTACAAGGGATTACGATACGGAAAAGGCAATTATGAAGGACAGCCTATGGATGTCCATTCTCGACTTATGGCTAAATACAAAGAAGTCCCTGATTGGTGGTTCCTCATTATCCTCCTCTTAGCAATCATCGTGTCGGTTATTTTTCTTAGGATTTACCCTCTCAGTACACCCTACTGGCTCCCCTTCCTCATGCTAGGTATAAATCTTGTCTTCGCTGTCCCCCTCTCCTTCCTCTCCGCCACCACAGGAACCAATCTCGGCCTCGGCTCCCTCATCCAAATCATAACCGGCTTTATCCTTCCCAACAACCCTAACGCTTTCCTCTTCGCTCAAACGCTAGGCTCATGGTAAGTACTTAAATTCTTGGAGTGTTCCTCCCCTTTTAGTAGCTTTGGAAGGAGGTAAATGTCTCGGAAAATAGGCATGGAAGAGCTTCATGGCTCTTGAAACACTCTTCTCTTTCTTCTCGTTCTTCCTACTCCATCCTAATATGCCATTGCTGACTCCGAGATTCTGAATTACAGGGCTCTCGCTGGATATGGCGACAACTACGTACAAGACCAAAAAATGGCTCACTACTGCAAGATTGCCCCCCGAGCCGTCTTCAGAAGTCAAATCGGAACTATCATCATAACATGTTTCGTTGCCGTCGGAACCCAAGATTTCGTACTCACCAGCGTCAAAGGGCTCTGCACACCTGATCAACCAAGTAGATTTACATGTGCCAATGATGGTTTTCCATTGTATGCTAGCTCGCTAATGTGGGGACTCCTCGGGTCAGATAGGATGTTTAATTCCCTCTATCCGCTATTCAAATGGTGTTTCCTGATTGGCACAGCAATCGCCATTGTATTTCTAACAGGCCAAGGACTAGGACCTAGATATTTACCTGCCGTGAGAGAAAAATTACGGCTTAAGCTCAGTTGGAAAATATTTAATCTTCTAGATCGGACATTATTCCCCTTCATTGCCTCACTCCTCTGGCTTAACCCGATTCTCATCATCCAAGGAGTCCAGCATTGGGCACCATCAAATCTATCTTATAAGACGCCCGGAATGATCCTATCTTTTATATTTATGTATTGGCTTCCAAGACATCGTTTGGCTTGGTGGGAGAAGTATAATTATACGCTTTCGGCTGCGTTGACTGCGGGTGTAGCGTTGAGTGGACTGATTATGTTTTTTGCGATAGGTTATAACCCGAAGAGTTTGAAGTGGTGGGGAAATACGGTTAGTGGTGCTGGTGTTGATGGTTCTGGGAAGGGGTTCTTACCTATTCCGTCGAGGGGCTATTTTGGTCTTGACAAGGGGAGCTTTCCTTGAAGTTGAGAATTAATGGTGGGATTTTGTATAAAGTCATGTTAATATGACCGAAGTTTAAGGATGAACAGCACGTGAAGGAGAATGACGAGCAGTATTTTATTAAGCAAGTCCCTTCTCTTTTACTCTTTGTTAAGCTTAAGTTCCCTTCTCTTTTACCCTTTGTTAAGCTTAAGTCCCTTCTCACAAAATACCATATAATTGAAAATTAAAACCAGTAGGATGTACAATTTTTGATCACGGTATTCTATATATCTTTTCTGAACACCTTTAAACATTTAAAGTTACATATGGTACGTTCGAAATTCAAAGGACAATTGAGCAAAATCAGGGCCTCCATCTATCTACTTATTTCTTTTAGCCTCTTCCAGGCCCTATGTCCTTTCAATACCTTCTTTCCTACCCCTTTTTACCCCATTCTAGCAATAGTGTGGTCACGTGGCTACCTAGAGTCTAAGTAGAATCAACTAGTTTTATTTTTCTTTCTCACGCTGCTATTAATCTAAAACACTACAATGCTCTTGGCTAGTGATTGTTTTAACCTTAATTAATGCTCGGCTTTGCGGCTATAACAAAATGTTATATTAAGAGCCCCTAGCGGTATAATCATCATAGCCTTACTTCATTATAATCTCTTCTTCGTCCGTTTAGTCCATCAGCCTGAGTAGACGCCGCCTTATCCGTAGCGCTCCGGCCAAATGTTAACTTCACTAAGCACACCTTGAGTGAACCCTAAGTAAGATCTCTAATCAAATTTACACAACAGAATTATATTTAGATTAATTCCAAAATAGAAGCCATGAGCTCGATCTCCCCCACCCTACCGTTAACAAGCTAAAATGGCTCCCAAGAAGGCCTGAAGGCTGCAAGGGGCAATTGCACTCGTACTACTTCCAGAATCTCCAGGCTGAGCGTGGAATTCAAGACGGCGATAGTCACGTTAATGTAGATCGTAGTCGTTGTCGACTCATAGCCGGGATACGCTGTAAACTTATATCCAGGCAGATATACCAATCTTACGGTAAGAGTATATGCAATAACAGGAATCGAGTTAATATTCAAGTCAGTTAGAACTGTTCTAAGGTCAAAAAGTCAGAGCTTTTAGAAGAGAGAAAATTGTGTAGTGGAGGGACGAGCGCTAAGCGAGCACCCCTGAGCACTACAACAGGAAAAATACTATTATGAAGAGAGGTAAAGTTTATAAGTACTTGCCATTCCCTAAAGAGATTTCGATAGAGTGTTTTGGAATATATCATGGATAGTAACAACTCAGGTTTCTAGTGGGAATCGTGAATATGAGGAGGAAGTGTACTTGAAAGGCAGATGGGAATAGTTATGTGAAATAGAATGACATTTGAAGATTCTCTATACATCTTGTCCCATCTTGTTGTGCTGATTATCTGCCTGTCCCTGATCCCGCAAACCTCCCACCAAATAATCTAGAGACGGTACTCGATGTGGCTATCTATCGTCCTCTCGATCCCCGCGACCTACACCACTGGGCGATCTATGTACTGTCTCCCCGCGGCGATGGAAGTATCCACCAAATACACGATGATATTGGAGGCAGAGGATATTTTGTGGCCCCAGTCCGGATGAATGTCCTCCCAAAATCTTCGCGGCTTCATAGTCTGTTGGTTTTTTGTGGGCGCGTTTATTACGCACACTTGGAGCGGGTGCGGCGATTCATTCAACGATGGCCGGTAAACAACCGCAGCTCTAGTTGGAACTGCCAAGAATGGATTATCGAGGTCTTGTGCGGGTTGGCCCGGGCGGGATTGTTGAGGTTAAGGGGGAGAGGAATGGCGCGGCTACTGGAAATGCGTGAGCGTTAGCAGTGACGAGTACCCGCTAGAGAACGATCCGACCGTTTTGGGAATTGGTGGGGCTAGGTGCTTTGTGTTGACTTGAGGAATTGCACCATGTCATCCACACCTTGCGGTTCATTGACCCAGTGGCCCCCATCTTCATACAGCTTCCAGGTGATGTTCATTCCCAGGCCTTTTAGTCCAGATGACATTGCCTCTCCGTTTGCAATGGGTACCACATCGTCATCTCTAGAGTGAGATAGGAAGACCGGTGTCTTCAGCAGACTTGAAGGAGCCTGCTTCGCAGGGAAGAGGTCAAAGAGGATTTGAAATTTCTCCAAGGACCCCGAGCCTCCTTTAGAGACATCGTTGACTTCCTCTTGAAAAGGAAGCCAGGTGCAAAGGCCGATGAATCCACCGAGTTGCATATCACCCGTGAGCAAAGTAAGAATCGCAGTGGCACAACCCTGACTAATGCCTGCTAGGATGATGCGATCATGCGGCACGAATGCTGCTTCTTGACGTATGACGTCGAGAATGAACGGAATGCTCTCTTTGAGACCCTCGATCTGGAGCTCTTTACGTTCTTGGGGGTGCTCAACGGACCACATGTCGAACCATTGGGACATCTCGCAGCCTCCGAAGAGAGCCGAAGCCCGTAGTTTCGAAGTTGGGAATACCCATTTGTAGGAGGGGAAGATTTCGGGCCTGTTGCTTTGGTTAGCCCCTAGCATTATAACAAGTTCTAGTGAGCGTGGAATTTAGTGGAGCAGGCTCAGTAGCCAAACATCAGAATTATTGGGTATCCAGTATTCAGCAGTCTAGAAATATTGAGTTTCGGGTGTTTCAAATGGCGGTAGCAATTGAACTGTCAATGCTCTTCAATAGCAGGATAGCTGATTGAATGAAGAACGAGGTCCGGTTAGTAACTTACATCGTGCGATCGTCTGATGCTTGACTCTCAAAAAATTCAGGTGCAAATTCAGTTGCGTTGCTGTCACGGCCATGCAGGAAGATAACTGTGTGAGTGTGTGCTGCTATGGGAGCAACAGTGTGATGAGTGGTAGCGTTCATTTTGAATTCTATGGCTTATGAGTCGGTGATTTGGGTGTGCGGTATTGTGCGGTGTGATGCTGAGTGAGGTTGGATGATGGGTGTGAGCAGCAACTTAAATAGATAATCATTAGCGTGGACTAATAAGGTTATTTTAATTCAGCCATTCTCAACCTTAGAATCTAAAGCTCTCAGTAACGTGGCCCTTTAGCTAATGAGAACGATTAAACACATTTAAAAGCGGTGTGCTTTAAGTAGTGGGTGTTGGGGACCCACAGGTTAGGATGTCGAGATTTTTAGGCCATAGGTTGGGACCCTAGTCGACGACTTCCAGTCGCCTCACAATATCTTTATTGTATACCCGATAACTTCATCGATTTATGTATTAGTAGCGAACACTTAGTGCGAAGCCATAAAAGGCTACCTAAAATCTTCTCTCGTAGATTAACACTAATCAACCAACTGTCTCTTTCTTTTCTTTACTTGTGACGCATAACCCCATGATACCTACACCTTTAGCTAAAATCTTTACAAAGCTGTAAGGTTAATACATCATTTTCTTATCTGGCTACCAAATTAAGCTAGAAGAATTCCTCGAGACATTTTAAGTTAAAGTGTGCGGCTCACTTAAACCCCAAAAAACACATACTAAAACCCTCATTTTGCTATCCTTCATAAATACCACTTCGAATTTATATGAAAAATCCATTTTAATTTCCAAGCCGGCTTATTATTCCCAAAATTTCTTAACTAAAAGACTTATACTCAATGCTTATACGCCGACTGACTTATTACCTAGTCTGCCCTTGGTCATCATTAGATTAACCTAACACTTAACACAACTTCAACTTTCATGGCATGTTTTCCTAGCCGATGACTTCTCTCTGATTAAACACTTATTAATACTCACGTCTAAAGGACAACGATACCTTTAACATCACTTACACTGCACTCGAATTCACCTAAAAACTTCCAAACACATAACAACTCTCCCTCCCATCCTTCACTCATTTCCATCCCCGTCTTCTACTTTCCAAAACATTCGACTGTGCTGTTAGTTTTTGTATCACATTTTCTTATTCCTCAGTTTATTTAGTAGTCGTAACACTATGATTACTCTTGCTTCTCTTGGTTCACTTGTTTTTTTTTTCTTTTACTTCTTACTTTTCACTTCCCGCCTAATACGTGAACTGAGGTCCACTTTTTAAAGCGTAAATGGTTGAGGGCCTTTTCTCTCCATTCTCCACTTCCCACTTGTCTTGTTTTCTACCTAGAACTTTTATTTTCTCAATAGATATCGCTCCTTCACAAGTGGGTGATTGTAATAATCACGTGATTAATCACATGCTCGTGTAAGAAGCGAACTCGCTTATTTCGCGGGAAGTTCCGCTAGCTGAGTGCGGAGTGCTATTTATTCGACTCAGTCAATCCAAGAACTTGTCTCTATCGGGCATTTTTCTACATCTGAAAAACGATAACTTATCTAATGTTACCCTTCCCTTCCTTCTTATTCATAATCTTTTACAAGAGCTCTGTAATGATTACTCACTTCTAGCAAATTCTAACTCACAACAGTTCTCTTTGGTTCGACAATATTAACCCACAACCCGCTATCGACAACGAACTTATCTAAAAATGACAATACCTCCCCCTCCCAAGCTCTTAATCACGGCCCTGAAGTTTATTCCCCCCTTCTTTTCCTCTCCGTACTCAACTTCCCTTCGCTTATTTTCTTTCTCTTCCTCTTCCTTTTAAACTTTATTCACCCTTTCTACTCCACTCACTACACTCTTACATCCTTTTTTCACCCATACATAAAGATTAAGTTTTTCCACTGGTTTTATAATATCCACTCACTCAAGTTAGAATAAAAATAAATTTCACTTTACATTTCCTTTCTCTCCCCGTTACAATTCCACTGCTTCTACTTCCTTTCTTCTTCTTCCCTTTCCTTAGAAACTCCCTTAATAAGCCCTTTACCCCCAATCCCCCCTACCCCCCATCTACAATCACAATACAACATAATCCCACCCCCTATCAGATCCTCAAGAAGACCTTCGACAGACAGCTCACATTCACAATGGCAACCCACCCCCCTTATTCTCCTCTTCCTGGATGTGCTGGAGTCTTCAGTTATTGATATCCACCTCTCATACAATCAAACACTCAAACAACTCAATTCCCTCTTCGCCTCTTCATTCTTCCCTACACAAGGGTCCGTCCAGCTAAATAAATATTGGTCTTCCATCTCTCAACCTGCTGCAAAGCTACGTTCTTTCCTACGACTTAGAACCCAGACGGCGAAAGAGAAGAAGATAAAAAATAATAAATATGCGCTGCCGCATGTAATGCCTTTATTATCGTAGTATAAGTACAAACTAGTACTACGAACGCGGGCCCAGCATATTTCAAAGCTCACAGGTGCCGGACTCGATGAAGGAGCTTCTTTCTGGATATCTCAGGCGGATTCGAGATAATATGGGAGTATTGCAGGACGGATTTCTGTATCTGCGAGATTAATCAGTATGTAGGGAGGTCTTATAGGTACACGCTATACCCCTTATGGGAACTATAGATTAAAATATACCAAAATTGGTACATTTCTTATTTTGCGGGAGCATTTAGAAATATAGATGTAGACACCTTTAGATGAAATGTCCATATTTATCAACAAATCTTCACTTTTAGCTACATTTCTAAGTGATCACAATTTTTTTTTTGGAGCACTTGCAAGCGTTGATCTCAGCCAAACAGACCCCAAGGAACACCTCACATCGCTTCTCATTTAACTAGGATCCCGATACCATCCCATCATCACATCATATGGATTTCCATTTGTAATAGAAAAAAGAAAGACAAACGCCATGCTATGCATTTCCCTACCCCCTCATAAATACACATCCTCCTAAGGATTTCCATTCATGTATTCCCAAGTCCAATTCCGTATATTCCTATTTGTACAGTCCCTCCCCCCCCCCCCCCCYCCACCCTCCCCCACCCGCCCAATCCCTCCTTTCCATCCTCTCCAGGGGAACTTCTCGCTTCCTCTCCGGCCTCTGGGAATTCATGAATCCCTTATTGCAGATAGAGATGGGACGTCTTCACATATTCGCCCATTCCACAACTTCCAATGCACACATGACGAGTATCAGTGTTGATGGTAAAATCCTATATCATCATATAATTAGCACATCAAGATACATAGAAGACAAAGAGAAAAGAGGGGAGAAAGGAAATAAAATAACATACCAAATAACATAACTCTGAAAAAGCAATTTACTCATAACCCCCTCATAAACCCCATTAATCTGGCAAATCTGCGCCAATTGCAGCGCACTCGGCGCCCCCGTAAGTAAAAAGCATACAATCACGAAAATTGGATCGTCTACTATGCTAACAGGGATGTATTTCGCCGTTAACGCTAATAATGGCGCCATCACCAGAGTCGGCAAAAGCATTCTGGATATGAGAGATGCGACAAGCAGTTTTGTGCCAATGAGATTCTCTTCTGAACCGGAGTCATGGGCGGAAACGGGAAGAGTGTTGCGTGCTAGATTGGCTCCGAGAACGACGAGGATCAAGGGGACGGCTACGCCGCCAGATTGGGAGATCGCGCGGGTGACAGAATTTGATATGAAGGTGCCGGGTTCGAAGAATAGGCGTTGAATGGAGGGGATGGATGCTACAATGACGGCGATGAGCATGGCCCAGAGAGGGGGATTCATGAATTCCCAGAGGCCGGAGAGGAAGCGAGAAGTTCCCCTGGAGAGGATGGAAAGGAGGGATTGGGCGGGTGGGGGAAGGGAGTTGTATATTCTTTGAGAGATAGAGTAAAGTGTGTGGGTTAGAGAAGAGTATGTTCGCTTGATGTGGAGGTTGATTCGAGGTATGATTCCTCGGATTCCGTCTGGAATGTCGCGTTCGTCGCGAGAGGGGGTCCGAATACGAGGGAAAGAAGTCATATTTTCATTTTCCGGTACTATGTTTCCGTTGACTGGAGTAGGAAGGACCAATCCAGGCGGCTTGACTCGTTCTTCGTCATCTGAAGGGGGATATGAGCCAGCATATTTGGCATTGGTGACAGGGGTCCTCCCACCAGATTGGAATGAATTGGATGAACTTCCATTCTCATCTTCTTCATCAATCAGATATGGTATCAGTTCTGGCGTGTCTGTGTATCTTCCTCCTTCGATATCTGGTGACTCCTCGTATTTTTCTGGGGGTGCTAATAAGACGTGGTATCCCCAGCTCCATCTGACGAGCTGTCCCAACTGTTGGAAAATCAGTAGGTATAGGATACCTCTCGCAGCAACTTCATCGTCATTATCCCCTGGTATCTTGTCCCAATGTAATCCTTTTAATGTTTGTGATAGCGAAATGACGAGGGAGATTGGGAGGGAGTTCGAGTTTCCGAATACCTGGTGATGTTAGCATTGAAGGCGAGAAGAATTGGAAAAACTTACTCCCATAGCAGTAACGAAATTGGCAGGTCTCTTTCCGAAGCCAAATGCTTTAGAAACCGCAATAGAGACCACATAAGAAACTGAGGTCTGCACAACGAATATCATTGGAATAACAGCCAATTCCAGCAATTTATCTGCGGTTAATTGTGAAGCCAATTTCGTGAAGACTATTTCCGTCAGCATAACCACTTCTTCCAACAAGAGGTTCCACCTACTCAGACAAGGTGTAAATAGAGCCACATTCAAATTGGCCACGAATTTCTGTTTGTCGGCATCGAACATTCCTTGACTTGCAACGATATATCCCGGTAGGCTGACACATATGACCTCCATCACTGCCTCGAAGACCAACATTATCAAATGACCCAGCGCCGGATGCGATTCATGATCGTTCGCCCGTCTCGATATTGCGCCGAATGCGAAATCTGTTACGGATCTGGCAGTAGTGAGAGCCGAGCCAGTTTCGTTGCCCGCAGCGGCATTGGCAAGGCGAAAGGATGTAGGTGAAGTGAAGAATCCCATCTTAGTGGTTTACGGAGGGAGAGACCGGTCCTCAATAGGATACGGGAATGGCAGAGGACTGGAATCCTCGTAGGGGTGGTGTTGTTCGCAAGGATGAAACGGGAAGCTGATGTTGATGATGGAAGAAAGCGTGGAGATGTCGAATCATCAGAGGTAGCGTAAGCGAGAAAACAGAATGCAAAATGGCACGGAGCAAAGAAGGGAAGGTGGGATGTTCTTTTATCGTTTGAAGAATGTATGTATTACAGTCTATCTTCCGGTGAAGATAAGTATGTATTGGGGTTGTTTTCGTTTCTTTTGATCTGTCGAACTTTGTTATCTTGAACTCCTTGGCTAGTTGAGCTCGTGGCAAACAGGTGTTTTCATGATTCGAGCCAAGAGGAACCTTGACAGGTCTTGGCGAGAACGGTGATAGTCATCTGGAAATGGGGTGATTCATATTGTATGATAAGAATGCAGGATAGGATTATGTGGCTTTTGATCAATGATGTCTTTGTGTCGTGTGCTTCTTTCTACACATTATAACTATGACAGAGTGACGAACCCCCGGTGGGATCGACGACATGATGATCTGATGAGATACGGATTGCTCTAAGCCAGAGAACGAACGAAGTTCTCTACGTGCACATGGCCGAAGTGTGACTGCCATGAGAAACGAGTCTTTTGTGTAGCTGTGTCATGTTGCCCTTCAACTCCACGACACCGTTTTCGGTCGACGGATGGAGAAGATACGATGCGATTGCCTTATCTATCAGCCACACTGTATGACGACGCCATTTCCTAATGCGGCCAATTTACGCCTCACTTCCCCTTCCAAGCGATAAAGCTGGGAAATTCTGACGACGACCTACATCCGAAAGCCCTTCTCTCCGTTATCCTCTCTCCATCTCTCCGTTATCCTCTCTCCACTACTTTCCTCGTTTGTAAAGGTCCGGAATCCAGAGATCATGGAGAACCCATCGACAAAGCTTGGCAGCTGAAATGCAATGGGGTCTAACAGGACCATTACTGCCCAGTTACTGCCTAGGCCAATAGAGCCAAGCGATATCGAAATAGCTGTCCGCTTTTTGAAAATCAAAAGCACCGAAGGCATTTTGAACCGATCATTCTTCTCATTCTGCTTGTCGAATCCGGTTTGAGCTTGGGGGCAGGGCAAGGTGGAAATGGCTATGAAATGTTAATTATAGGTCTCCAAGCAACCTCTCTCTTGAGCTCTTGAGAGCTCGCTAGTATGTATTAAACATCTCAAGTCGGCGGCAGCTCTCTCGGACCCAGCCTCGCTGCTAAGGCTATTGAACAATGCAATACAACCTCAACCAGATTTAACCAGGCATGGAAATCTTGATTTCTTTGCCCCCATCACCCACCCATTTGGGTATCGGCGTGTGAATGGTCACTTTGATTGCCTCGCATTCGGAGATATATCGCTGGTGCAGTTTGGGGGGTTCTTGACAGCTGTGCCCTGCATATCTCACCAAAGCCACTGGATGGCATCTTATCGTGTATCGCCCTGCCTCGCTGCAAGCACCTCCCCACGACGAGGACATTGGATCGACTGCACATGCAAGAACCAAAAAATAGATGCCATTGCTTGACTGGTGAGTAGAACAGAGTCTTAACACGTATGAATCTCACAGGCTTCACTCCCCCTGGTACATGGCGGGGGCGATTCCACCAGTCAAGTATCCAAGTATCACTCCGTGAGAGCCCGAGCCAGTCAGGGCAATCCAGCCGACAAGCCACCTCGACAAGTTATCCTTCTCCTTACATACGGCGTGCAGGAAGTAGTAGCAGCCGTTGTTCCACTTTCCAAGAGGCCAAAATCATTTCGCACAACGTCATCGTACTTCCTCTCCACGACAGACATTTTGCAAAGAAAAAAATATAAAAATAATGTTGTTTTCAGGACCAAATCCCTCCTATACCTCCATTCGTTTCGTGAAAACCATGTAAACCGCTCCCAGAAGGACCCGAGACCACACTGCATTCTTAAATCCCAAGACCAGCCGTTCATTTCTGTCTTTGATCGGGTGCCAACAGTCCGACCAAATTTTCCACTAGGTCTGGTCGGTCGTCGCGAGGAGCCGGCGCCGCCTCAGGAACCGACTGTCCTGACTGTACTACAAAAAGTCTAATCGATAATTTAATCAACCCACCACCAACCTCCAATTCCTCCCCCAGATCGCCTCGCCCACAGTTCCACATGCTTTCGCCCGTGGTGCTGCTTTCTTAGGATTTGACACCTCACACAATATCCACAAATCCCACACCTCTACAACCGTCATTCGACCAGCAGACGGCCTGTTCGAGCTATCCACAGCAATTTATTTGATGCTCGGAGATAGTTGGGAAAGTGCAGCCGGACTGGCGGCTTGCGGCATTTGAAATCTGTAGACCTTCTTTCCCCCTAGGCCTGTACGTATGTATACACCTTCAATTCGTAGCATTCATCGTTGCCATGCAATCGGCTCACTAAGCATCCTACAGACAACATTCGACCCTCCTCCAAATTCATGATCTTGGAATAGCTTCCACCACTACACAATGGCTACCCCGCCAAACCATGTGCCAGGCACAGGTCCTCCTGAAGAGTCCCACGATTTGGTTCTGAGTCTGCCAACATCGGAATCCGTGCCTGAGCCAGCTTCAGAGGGCGTACCAGATATTCCGATGAACCCCCTACGACTCCCTTCTCTTCGATCAGCATCCGATCCATCAACCACCACACCTATGACCGCTTCATCCACCCCTCTCGGCATGCTACAAAATGCCCGCAGACCGAATGCGCCAGCCCTCTCGAGTATCCGATCTCCACAAAGCGCAAGAGCACCAGGTGGCGGTCTACCATCCGATATGCAAGCAAAAATGAAAGCTTTCCATCTCTCACGACAAGGTACACCTCGACCTCAGATGAACACAACCATATCAGCAGGCACTCCTTCTACACCAGATGGTCCAGCAAGTCCAGGCGGATTGCATTTGCCAGGAATAAGACCAAAAGCTTCTCATTTCGCATCTGCTCCCGCAATTCAAAAGAGCGGAGGATTGAGCGCACGGAGAGGGGCCCCAAAATTAGGTGGTCTTCCGGGCTCTCCTGCTCCTGGAACGCCGCTCCAACTTGATACCAATGGAGAGTCACAACCGAACGATAATGGAGGCTCGATGTTTGATAAATATTCGAAATTTGTCGATACCAAGAATGGCACCTTGAAATTCGCGGGAAAGGCCGTCATTCATGGACAAGGAATTGATTTCACCAATGGTAGCAATTTCAGCATATCTTTGGACGAGGTTGATACGCTTGAAGAGTTAGGAAAGGGAAATTATGGAACGGTGTATAAAGTACGACATGCTCGACCACGGATACGCAGACCTGGGCTAGGTCTTGCAGGAAACAAATCAGCTTCACCAGTTACCCCAGCTCCGGAAAAAGAAGCCGAGGAGACGTCCCCGAGAAGCAATACCACCGGTGTGGTCATGGCCATGAAGGAGATCCGGTTAGAATTGGATGAAGCCAAATTTGCCGCCATCATCATGGAGCTCGACATCCTCCATCGGTGTTTATCTCCCTACATTATCGATTTCTATGGTGCATTCTTTCAAGAAGGAGCAGTCTACATCTGTATAGAATTCATGGACGGCGGCTCCATCGACAAAATCTACGGCGACGGAATCCCCGAAAACGTTCTTCGAAAAATCACGTACGCTACAACCCAAGGTCTTAAAACCCTCAAAGACGATCATAACATCATCCATCGGGATGTAAAACCCACTAATATCCTTGTTAACAGCCGCGGCCAAGTAAAAATCTGCGATTTCGGCGTTTCGGGGAATTTGGTTGCTAGTATAGCCAAAACCAATATCGGCTGCCAATCTTACATGGCTCCTGAGCGAATCTCTGGCGGCGGAATATCTCAAGCTGGTGCAAATCCAGGGGGTGGTACATATTCTGTTCAAAGTGATATTTGGAGTTTGGGATTGAGTATTATTGAATGTGCGATGGGAAGATATCCATATCCGCCTGAGACGTACAATAATATTTTCTCGCAATTATCTGTATGTCCCCTCCTGCACTCCCCTTGCACTTTACTAATATGAGATATCCAGGCAATTGTAGACGGCGACCCCCCCGACCTCCCTGAAGAAGGCTATTCCCCCTTGGCACGAGATTTCGTTCGCGGCTGCTTGAACAAAATCCCCAAACTCCGACCTACCTATAGCATGCTCCTACAACACGGCTGGCTTGCTTCTCTTTCAAAACCACCCACAATCTCTGAGGATGACGAAGACGAAGAGGAAGAGGCAGGAGAGGGGATTGGGAATGAGAATTGGAGTGGAGAAGAGTATATAGGAACGGAAGATAAAGAGGTGGCTGAATGGGTCGTGAATGCTATGGACAGGAAGAGAAAGGGTCTTATGGGCACGAGTGCCGTTCCGGCATTGCATAAGGCGCCGTTAGATAGGGTTAGTCCTGCTGTGTCGCCGGGTTAGAGGGGGGCTGGTTCCTTTGATTTTCATTTCTTTTGAGATTGAGGGTGAAGGTGAGCGTTTTGAGGATGTTTTTAACTTTGGGGGCTTGATGGTTGGAGATGGATGGATCGTATGTGGTTGAACGAGAGCATGCGTTTTTCTTTTCTTCCGAAGTGAAATGCGAGAGATACCGATTGTGCGTGCATTGCGAAGTTGGTAGCTGGAAGCTTGAAAACGGGAATAGGAAGGGGAATGAATGAATGAGCAAGCATGGGAAGTTGGAAGTAAGGAAACGGCGCCGCATTGCGTTGAATAGGAATGGAATAGGAGTAGAATAGGAATGACAAAGGGAAGAAAGATATACTCGGCCGGGGTTTTAATTATATGCAACCATACATAAGCGAAATTAAAAAGTAAATTATTAAAGATCCTTTATACGCTAATAGTAATAACTTAGTTTATCTTTTTTATTTAACCTTAATAATA
The DNA here is from genome assembly GCA_003988815.1 of Chlorencoelia australis. Taxonomy (NCBI): domain Eukaryota; kingdom Fungi; phylum Ascomycota; class Leotiomycetes; order Helotiales; family Cenangiaceae; genus Chlorencoelia; species Chlorencoelia australis. Next base: position 89,561 of record QYAN01000093.1, read on the forward strand.
ATTAAAAAAAAATATTGCTATTGTGAAAGTGAATGAGGTCAGTGATAGGCGCGGGACACCAGGTCGCGGTGTCACAAGAAAGAAGCCCGCAAATCAAGAGAACAGTGGTTAAAAGAGTGTGTTGGAGAAGTGATAACTTAGGAGGGGATAAGCCCCCCATCTCACTCTCCCTCTCATATTCTCTTTTACTCTCATATCCATCGACTACCCTACCTCTCATTTGAGAATATATATACTTTAGCTGATTGAATACGTGCTCTTACTGATTTTTTTGTTTCTTATCTAAGGAAGAAACTAGAGGGGTTTGAAAGTCGAAGATTCGTGTTTAATAGATAGTTTCTCCTTTTTTGGGAGGGGAGAGAGAGAGTCGTGGAGGGACCTTAGAGATCATCTGGATGGATAAGAAGAGGAGGAGGGGGTGTTTATATTATGTTGTTGTGTCTTCTTTCTTCATCCTTCTTTAGCTGGGAAACTCATTCGTTTAATAAGCTCTATATAGTATACTACTCAAGAGGAAAAAGACGAGGCTTAATACTTACTCCTGATAATAATATACTTGTACTCTAACGATTAACCATTCATCTGGAAGAGACATATGCATAGCAACGTCATTATCATCTAAATAAAATGCGACTTATAACTCAAAAGATATTAAGAAGCAGCCTTACCTAGCTATCCATTCTATGGTGTTGTTAGCCCTTTAAAAATAGGGATTATCCTCCTTTTTCCACTCGCTTGTAATTCTAAGCGAGATCTACGTAGAAATTTTAAAAGAGCGTTATTTTATTATTTTATTATGTTACACTAATTCCCCTTACTAGAATTAGGTTAAAGGTGGTGGTTATTTTTTGTTGTGGTTGGTATCTGGTGCTATGCTTGAAAAGAGACAATTCAACTTCAAGAATATTGTTCAATCAGGCTGCATCTGCACGGCTGACAAACCGCCCCCACACAATTGACTTTCCGGAGTTTATGGACTTATCTTTCAGCCTCGTCCCCATCTTTTCCGGTGCCCAAATCCATAAATATTACAACCTTATCTCTAAATGGATCCTTATCAAGGATTCACAATTAAGAGCGCCTAACATCCTACAATACCTAATTGTTTGTTCGTGCCTTACCTTCTGTGCGACCAGGCTGGACTTGTCCTTGTACTCCCACTTTTCAAGATGAATAATTTAAGTATGTTGTACCTCTCTCATTCACCCAATTCACGACGGAGAGAAAGAGAACACGGAAGGAAGGACGGCCAACAAGAGGAAAGAAGATAGATACGTGGAAAGAAAGAGATTCAAATAGCTAACCATGTATCTTTTCCCTTTCCTAGTATCCAAAACCAGAAAGGTAGTTATGTCCCCTTCTCTTCCCCCTCCTTCCTCTTCCTCTCCCACCATCACAAAACATATGCTAACAGTCTCGCCCAACAGCCAAGATTCGATCTCATCCTCAAAATCCACGACCTGAACAATATCCCCCTCACCTCAGGCACGACCCAAATAAAATACACACTCCCCAGCTCCTCGACCACCGATCATCGCGGCCACACTCCCTCTATTCCCATAAAATCACACTCATGTACATACAACTACACACGGATAATTCCCCTGCGCCTCTCCATCTCCTCTTCTTTCAATCTTCTTCCTTGTCCTCTAGTCCTCACAATCATACAATCCCTTCCTTCCTCCTCAACATCCTCTTCTAAACTGGAGAAAACCACACTTGGAACAATTGAGCTCAATTTAGCGGAATATGTAGACACGGAAGACTCGCACTCCCACAGTCCAGACCACAGTACTGCAGGCGTTGGAGGGACAGCAGGACAAGGGAGCGATGGGGGAGGAGGGGGAGATGGACTAGATGAAGGAGTAACGAGGAGATATTTAATGATGGATAGTAAGATTAATAGTACATTGAAAGTAGGGATTTGTATGAGGCAGGTGGATGGAGAGAGGAATTTCGTGGCGCCGAAATTGAAGAGTGCGCAGGTTTTTGGGGGAATTGCTACCGGGATGGGCATACTTGGGGGAGAGGTGGGAGGGAAGGGAAGGGGCGATGAGGAGGTTGAGGGTGGTGAGTTTTTCTCTCTCTTTTTTATTCCGTTTCCCTTATTTCCTTATCTCATTACCTTTTCTTTCCTTTTTTATTCTTGGGGAGAAAGGAAGCATTTCTTTAGGAAAAGGAGAGAATGGTCGTAGAGTAGAACACATAATTGAGAGGTAGTAATGAACGATAGAAATACCGAACCTCCCGCCGTCAGAAAAATCCGAAATTCAGGACCTCTACCGACACGCCCTCGCCTCATCATGGATGGCACAACCGGGCGAATTACCCGCCGACGAATGCATTGAAGATTTGTTCTCTGGAGGTGATGGTTGGAAACATGATTCTTCTCCCTCTTCTGTCATGACGCCCATGATTCAACAGCAGGTGGAGTCTGGCGAGGAGGAGAAGAAGTACGCGGGGAATGGTAATGGAGGAGGATTTGGGATAGGTGGAGGGATGGGGAATGGAGGTGCGGAGGAAGAGAGATGGCATAAGAGAAGTCAGAGTGGGAATAGTACCGTTAGTAATCGAGCCAATACTATTCGCAATAATGGCCCAGGTTCAGGTTCTGCCTCTGCTTCTACTTCCGGTTTTGGAAGGAGTAAAAGAGGAATTATCAGTGCAGGAGGGGGAAATGTGAATGGTAATGGGAATGATAGTAGCAGGGGAAATAATGGCCTGGGTAGTCCAGGGAGTGGAGGGAATAGTGGTATTGGATTAGGGATGAATGGGTTAGGGATGGGTGAGGAAATTGGAGGAATGGGAACGCGGATGGGTGATGAGAGAGGTAGAACGGGGTATAGGAGGGCCAAAGAAATTGATGAGTTTACGGCTAGGGATGATTTCATTGCTTGGCAGGTGCCGGGGAGGGTGTAAATACGATGAGTGGTAAACTTAGAGGGGGTGGGAGGGTAGGGCATTGTATGATTTTATGAATAGCTTTGGGGGTGAGGATTGGGATTGGGACTACGTGTTTTGGGCTTCGGTTGGGTTGGGCAGCGAAATAAGTATATATCTTGGCGTGGAAAACAGGGCATATATATATAGGATACCTAGACTCGCACATACAGTATAGCAATATAATACCGTTTGTTCGCCTTTCCCTAGGTCTTTGCTTTGGGAAATTGATTGAAGCATTTACTTCTCTCTTCCCTCTTCTTTTTCTAAGTACTTTGTATTTTGTATTCATAACCATATTTCATAACCCCCCTTTTATTACTTCACGAGCAACCAAGATACCCAGAGACGCTCGTTAGCATTTCGAAAGGCAACGATGGAGGGAGAGGTGACGATCTTTCTTTACTAGGGAAGTATACCCTGAAACTAATTCTGTGAGGCATAGAGCTGTAGGGCTATAGAGGAGTTGGTGGACTGAATCACTATTTAGTCCTCATACCTACCTCTCACGGCTCTACCTACTATCCTGGTCTACATCGATAATTGCAATATGCACATTTTCTTCAGGCAAGCTGCACTTAAACACGCTTCCCCTCTCGTCACTCAATATTCAACACTCCGCACCTAAAATAGTCAAAAAAAACATTCAAAATGCTCTAAACACCCATGCTGCCTGCCCCCAAAAGAAAAAAAGAATCATGAGCAAAAATGTATATTAGACCTCTAAGCTATTCTTTCCACAGAGCCTGGCTAATCCCCATCCCCATCCATCTCTCATCCCTTCTACTTCCGTTCCATTTCCTTTTTGTATGATAAAAAAAACACGTATATTTACATACAAAAACGCCTTTTTTGAATATGCTTTGTAATCCCCTTTCCCCTTTGCCATTCCCAAGTTGAGGGGTTAACGCCTTTCCATGCTTTGCTTTGTTTCTATCTTGAGATTCTCGATGTTTCTCTGATGCTGATGTTTCTACCATGCTCGTTCTAAATCCCCAACCAAAATCAGCTGGTAGTAGAGGAAATCGTGAGGGGTACAGAGAGGTTGTCCGTATCTATGAGATACTCCTCAATTAGGAGAACTCAACGTCTGACTTGACTCACTCTCCTCTCTCTTCACACGTCCCACTCCCACCCCAGCGCCCGTAGTCTTAACCTTCAATTTCAATTTCGTCGCCGTGGGCGTCTCAGATGGTTCAGCCATCGGTTTAACCACCTGAGCCCCAGCTCCCGTATTTCCCTTCCCATACACCAATTTTCTCTTCTTTTCCCCGGATACACCATTATCTTTCTTCTTTATGCCCGGCTTAATGACTTTCTTCTTCGAATCTACAGCCACACTGCCGAAATCTCCATCTCTATGATCGTCATCTCCGCCACCATTCATATCATTTTCGTCATCTGAAAGAGGCATTCTATGTTCGAAAGAGAGATTCGAAGAACTGTGTTGAGAAGCCGTCTTCATCATTTTCGGAGCTTTAGGTTTCGTAGTTTTGGAATTGGCGAGAGAAGGAGAAGTACTTAAAGAAGAGCTAAATTTCTTAGTATTGGGGAATTTCTTCTTCCTCTGCTGCGAATCAGAATCGAAATCGAAATCGTCGCCTGCATCACGTTTATTGGGACTGCTTCTCTTTCCATTGTTGCTTGCAGCACCAGGAGCCGGGGTAGGAAGACGGGAACCTGGAGGTGTGCCGCCGTTGGATTGCGAATTGCCATTGCCGTTGCCATTTTGGATTTTGATAAATGCCTCGCGAGAGGAAATGCGTCCGCCACCACCAATGCATTTTACCATGTGGTTGTTCATGCGTTTAATTGGTAGGAAGGCCGAGCAATTGTGGCATTTGGCGTGTGGGAAGGGAATAGGCTTTGCTGGGCCGTCGAAAATGCCTTCGGTGCCGTCTTGACTTCCCGAGGGTGTACCTTCTTTTTGTTGTAGTAATGGGTTGACCATATCCTTCTTCTTTTTGCCCCGTCCTGGTCCTTCAGGTACGTAGGTTTGGCCGTAGATGTCGTGGTAGGGTTTCTCTATGAAGGGGCGCTTTTTGCAATATTCCTTTCCTGGTTCAGGCTTTCTAGCCCCGTTTCCGTCGGTGGGATGGAGAAGTCGAGGGAGACCGCATTTCTCACAGCGGATTTCTTTTGTGGTTTCCAAAGGATTTCCTTTGATGTGTACCTCCCCGTTAACATAAGCAGCTGCGTCGGTTTCGACATTTTGACGTAAAGTGATGGAGGAATCGTCTTGGGAGGAAGGATCAGCTTCTGCAGCTTTTTGTTCGACAATTATAGCAGCCGAACGAGCTCTAGCTATCTTTTCCTCTCGATGGGTCTGTAAAACTATGTCGTGGATTATATTGTAGACGATGTCACCCAAAACAGTGTGTGCCTGTTTCTTAGGAGTTAGCTAACCTATTTTTGTACACTGCTGACTGGCGGAAGCAATAGGAAAGGGAATAAAATACCAAACTTCCCATTTCGTCGGTTTTCTGCTCTGTATTCGGGATTATGATGCCTGCACCAAGAAAGCTTTCGTTGGTAGACATTTTGTAGTTGGTAGATTTGTCCAGAAGGCTGACGGTTATGTGGGATTTAGGAAAAGGAACGAAGGTGATGTAGGGAGAAAGTGGTACAAACAGATGCTGAAAGGATTGTAGAAATTGGAGGAGAAGCTGTCATTTTATGTAGAAGCTTCTCAATCCGAATTGATCACTGCTGAGAAGTATTATTGGGTTTTACTCATGGTAGTTGTATTCATTAATTAATTACGAAGGTGAGATGGATTAATTCACGGCACTGAAACCAAGGCCCAAGCTTATAATGCCGCCCCAGACCGGTTTAGATAGAGGCACATCCTCAACTTATTTATTTAAACACACCCACGTGATATCGTGAATAGGTCTAAATGTTTCAAACTATATATAATATTTAAAGATTGAAGGATAATGATATGCTTAGTAAGGAATATTTGAAGCTTCATTTTTCAATTAATTTAACATCATTTAAAGGGAAGTTAGTCGAGCTGAGAGTGGAATTAGCATTGCAGAGGGTCTACCTCTAACGAAGCAACCACCATAGTAGTTGGAGATAGGTTTTTGTTCACATCCTTAGATCTTCTTCAATATTTGGTTTGAAGTTATGTTCTAAGAAGGATCTTTGAATTTCATGCATTTGCTTTTAAATGCTACGGCCATTCGTTTATTTGTTGTTAGCAAAGTTCTACGCAGTTTCAGTACTTTATCCATCTAATCACTGCGGGTAGCTGATCCAATAAATCAACACATCGTCATTCATCTCCCTCGCTCCTTGCGACACCTTTGATGCCACGTCTTTTTCCTACTGTTCTGCGGACCTTGAATTGAAGCTTACAATGTCTGACTCTGCCCACCACACATCTAGTTCGTCTCTTCTTACAATGCCTTCAAATGGTACTTCCAATTCAACAAATACCCCTCCTCCACAGCCTCACGTCCAGCCTTCAATCCGCTCATTTTTCAAACCACGAGTACCAAATTACATACCGCCTCCCAGTCTGCCAACGACACAAATAGATACCCATGGAGCTGTCAGTTCAGGGAATTCGACAAGTCCAATAAATCAACTTCCACATGTTCAAAAAACCCCTAAAACACCTCAAGCCCACCCGCCGCAGAATACCTCTCTCCCTCTCCCACAACCACAACTCATTCGATCAAACGGCTCTGCAGACTTCACCCAAACTCCCCTCCTCAAACCCAATTATAAACCCCTCGCCACCAACAACAGCACCTCCCTCCCACCAGAAGCAGAAATCCTCCTCCCCCTTGAATCCCACATCCTGCCCCTCCGACGAATAAATGCTCTCCTCTTACCAATATCCTACCCAGACAACTTCTACAAATCAATCCTTTCCGCATCCCCATCTGCACCCTTCATTCCATCTTTCAGCCGCGTTGTAACTTGGTCTTCTCCCTCTCCCTCTCCCTCGGAACCACCCACAGCGAAAGTAATCGGTGGGATAATCTGCCGTTTAGATTTCATTCCAGAAACGAAAAGTTATGAGATATATATACAATCACTTGCTTTGTTGTCTCCATATCGAGGGAAAGGGTTGGCTACTGCGTTGTTGCAGACAGTTATTTCTGCTGCTTCTTCGTTGTCCCAAAACTCATCACGATCTCAGCCTACATCTCAACCGCAGTCTCAATTACAAAGAGAAGAGCAAGAAATAAAAATACAAAGTCTCTACGCACACGTATGGACATCCAACACCTCTGCCCTCTCATGGTACCTCGAACACGGATTCCTCAAGGACGGCCCTATCATAAACGAGTACTACCGTAGATTAAAACCCGATACTGCTTGGCTTTTACGAAGGACATTCACTCCTTCTGACTTATTACAAACTTTGCCTTTCGCATCGCCATTACCTTCGCCTGCAATCCAATACCAAACGCAAGAGGGGAAAGAGAAGCAGGATGGTTTAGGGGGGACTAAACAAACAGCCAGTTTTCAAGATAGAAGACCAGAGAGAGAATGGAATGATTTACCTGATGATATTGTTCTTGGTGGGGCTGGGACTGGTACGATGGAGAGGGAGAGGGGGCTGTTGAGCCCTGGAGGTGGAGGAGGAAAGGGAATGGGAAAGGGAAGTAATGATAGCTCGAGAAGTAGTTCGAGGAGTGGTACTGGGGGAGAAAGGGGTGAGAGGGGAGGGAAGAAGAAGAGGTTGTATCCTGCTGCTGCTTTTGGCGGTGCTGGGTCTGGGTCTGGGAGTTGATTTGGGAATCAGGGTTTTTAGATATTTTTCTAGCATTTTAGGCGTCCGGGAGAGAATATGGGAGGAAGTGGGTAAAGCGTGAATGGATTTAGATAAAAGAGCATAGGTAGAAAAAGAAAAAGGTGACACCAATTCACAAACTACATCGAGAGAAGACAGGATGTCAACGAGGAATGAAGATTGAAAACTCTGCTATATTGCATGGGTAATAGGTAAGGCTATGAAGACTGATGGAGAGCTTTTCTTTTGGAGAAAAGATAGTGCTCTTGTAACATTATTTACACCTAGTTTTGCCCTATTTTGAATTTGAATTTGGATCCCTAATAGCAGCAAATCTAGAAATATGCAAAGCAAGACTGGGACCTAGGTTGAAGTTTGAGACTCAAAGTTGAGTTTGGATTTTGCGCGATCCCAAGCTTATAAATCTAGAATTTGCAATGGAGAAATCAAGAAGAGATAGACACCTTCCTTCCTCCGTACCTCTCATATGAATATCTAATTCCCATTCTATAATAACCCTATACCCCAATCCATGCACCCAACTCCAATTCCAATATCATACCCACAGTTTTCAACGGCTCTTCATATCGTAATCATACAATTAGCCTCTTTGCCATTTCATTTCTTTCTTCCTTCCGTCTTTCTTTGATCTATCCCAATGCTTGCTTGCTTGTATGGATACATCTGATACCCACTTCCGATGTGGATATAATAATGATGTGGTTGGAGTTAGGGTTGAGTTGTGATACCCGAAGACGAATGAATGCTAAAAGAATAGAGATAAAATATCACCATCATCATCCTCCGACTCACTCCTCCATTCTTCATCTTCATTCTCTTCACTTTCCACCCTCTGCTCTTCCTTCCCATCCCTCCTATCCCCAGCCTCTTTCCTCTCGACTCATCTATTTCTTCCCTTTTCCTCACTACTCTTCTCCTCTTTCTCCGCTTCACTCCCATCTCTCTTCAGTGAAGTATTATCTGCCAGATCTAGCACCACTAATTTAGGTTGTTTCGGTCCCTTGGGTTTCGATTCAGAAAGAGAGAAAAGGAAGACGTGATGTGCGTGTTCTTTGTTATCAGCTTTCTTTTGCAGTTCCTTTTTAGCCTGCTCGGCTGTCTCTTTGTCTTTCTCTCCGTGCTTCCCACCATCTTCCTTTCCATCCCCTACCTCTTCGCCTCCCTTCGCATCTACCACGTTCGTTTCATCTTTATCAACCCCTTTCCCATCCCCATCGTAATCCAAACTCCCATCCTCAGTATACCCCCACATTAACCCCCACTCCCCCCTCAGCGCAGCAGTCCCCCACAGAGCTCCCAACACGCCCGGCACTAAATATAGTAAAGCAGGTTGAGCATGATGATATACATTTAGTACTACGAGAGTGCAAAGCATAGAGAGGATATAGCCGAGGAGAGAAGCGCGGAAATAGGGCTTAGGGAAGCGGGAGCCGGTGGGTAGAAGGTCGTGTGCCGAAGTGGGGAGGTTGGAGGAAGGGGAAAATAGGGAGGGGGAGGTAGAGGTAGAAGAGATAAGGAAAGAACGAGGGTGGAAAGAGGAAGTCCAAAATCGTTCACCCCAGAGGTTTGTTGGTCTTTTGTAGATTGGTCTTAGGATTTCTGATGACGATGATGGTTTGGTTGGGTCGGAAGTAGAATGGACTAGTGGGGTGGTGATGGATGATGATTTTGGAGGCGGTGAAGAAGAGGATTTTTGAAGACGTAAGTAGTGGAGGTAGAGATCGAAACGGAGAGCGAGGGACATGATTATGCCTGGTAAGACGATATCTCCTAATCCGAGCATGGAGCCGTGTTTTGGGCCTGGGAAGACGAGTTTAATGGGGACGTCGAGGGTAGTTGCTACTGTTATCATGAGGGGACTATTCTATGATTAGTTTGAATATTACCAAAGGGGAAGTGGGGAAGAAAAATACGTGTAAAACACCATAACAATATCATAAACAAACAACCCCATCAAAACCAAACTCCCGGTCCAGAAAGTTGTCGGAGACATAATCTGCAAAGTCCCGTAACAAAATCCAAAGCCCATCAAATTCGTCAGCCACCATGCTTTTCCATTCAAATTATACAACACGATTGCCGCAGACCCAAAAAGATAGCCTAGGATATCGTTGAATTGGACTCTTGTGGTGCCACTGACGAGACCGTGGATATAAAATCTGAAGATCCAATGGTTCTTAAGAAAGGCGCGGAGAGACCAGAGAGAATTATTTATTGAAGGGGAGAATTTTTGAGAAGAGAGGAAAGAGCCTGGAAGAGGATTTGTTTTATCCGTAATCGTCCTATGAGCCACCCCTCCTCTCCCTCCTCTCTCTTCGTTTCCAGACACTTGTCTCAAAATCAAAGGATCAATGATAAATACCTCCGTCTTAGTAGCCCAAACATCAGGAAAAATGAATGTAGTCCCCACATTCAAAGCATCTCCAGCTAATTTCCCAATTCCGAAAACTCCCAAACCGGAAAAATACCATCCTAAGATGCGGTTGAGGAGAGCCGGGTCATTCATCCATTTGATGATTGCGTAAAGACCTCCTAATGCGGCGGCTGCGAAGAAGGGAAATATGATTGCGTCGGAGGGAGTGAGGCCTTCCATGGTAGGGGATTTGACTTCGATTTCGTCATCATCATCTGAGGAATCTGAAGAAGAGGGAGATTTGGGGGGGCGCGAAGCGGAAGGAGGTCGTTGTAAGGAGGCATGGGAGCCGATGTAGATGGGGAAGAGGGCTGAGAGAATAAGATGGATGTACATTTGTACCATTTCTCGTTCTTCATAGATTTTATAGGCCCATTGTTTGATGGAGTCTGAGAGAATAAAATCTCCTGAGGAAGGGATTTCTGTCGCCATTGTTGTCTATGGTGGCTAAGACTCTGAGAGCAAGTATGAGTGAGTCTTGAAGGTAGACCGCAGCCTTGAAAGACAGGTGGTTACTGTAAAACGGGTATCTTTCTGAAATGAACAAACATTAAAGAGTAGGGTATAGAGGAAATAAAGATTAGTTATCGAATGAAAGAGTGTGACAGCGGCAATTTAATTGTGAGGCTTACTTGTTTGTGATGGAGGAAGAAGTGGTGGTTACGACAAACGACTTCATAGCTCAGGCAAGGAGTCTTTAGCCTCGCGAAACCAAAAGTAAAAATTCACAACCTCAACTCAACTCTCGCAAGCCAAACGATCAAGTATCAATTGATCTATTAGACCGCAATCCGAATACATCCTTTCTGTTACTCTGCCAGATTACATTTCACTATAGCGCTCGGCCCAAATCCCTCCAAGATGACTACTAATATCACATTAGAGACGTCTATGGTATCTCTACCCCTCTTCCTCCTCTCCCAGCTGCACACTTATCGTATTCCAGGGCATAATAACTGTCGAATTATACTACGAGCATGCACCTAAGGTACCCTATCTACCCGTCATCTCTTCTGCAACAGCTAACACTCGCCATCTCAGACCTGCAAAAACTTCGAAGAGCTCACCCGCCGCGGGTACTACGACACTCTCCTCTTCCACCGCATAATCCCCAATTTCATGCTACAAACCGGCGACCCAACAGGAACCGGCCGAGGCGGATCTTCCATCTATGGCGAGAAATTCGAAGACGAGATCCATCCCTCCTTGAAACACACCGGCGCAGGTATATTGAGCATGGCTAATAGCGGCCCAAATACAAACGGCAGTCAATTTTTCATTACGTTGGCGCCGACGCCTTGGTTGGATGGCAAACATACAATTTTTGGGAGGGTGAAGGGCGGTATGGCGACGGTGAAGAGGATGGGTCTTGTAAGGACGGGGAAGGAGGATAGGCCGGTTGAGGAGGTGAGAATACTTAGGGCGAGGGTGCTGGAGGAGGGGGAGGAAGCAGTGGTGGATTGAAAAGTGGAGGAGAAACTGCAATGGCGTTTTGGGAGTTACTAGGCATAGTGGGCATTGATGGACGGGGAAAAGTAATTCTAATGATCATATCATACTGGGATCTCCGCATCATCAATCAAGCAACTGGAATATCTGATCTAGCAAAACTCTTTTGCTTTTTGAAAAGGGTCAATGACTCTGCTGTTTTAAAGCTTTTTTGTCAGCTCAGACTTCCGCTTTTTGTCCCAATTCTTACTTCTCAAGGCGAAACTATCCCATCCCTCCCCTCCCTATGCGTCTCTGTATTGCTAGTCTTCTCGCTTGCAATATGCAACAATCTCCAAACCTGCTTTGGACCCGAGTGAAATTATCTCTTATTTGATCTCGCGAGGGCAAGATCAATGCCAGATTTGCAATATGCAACAAACTCACTCCCAAATCTGTCTACCATGGTAATTAAATAATAAGATAATAATTAATCAAATCACCCGGGAAATACCAAGTGATGTATAAATGACAATAACAATATTAACTAGAGGTAAGCTCAAATGAGGATTAGTTGTTCCATAAGAGTTGAATAACTCATTAAAATAATCTTGAACGCAAGATATTATCCCCTAAGTTGCCAACATCTTACACCTTTATGAAGCAAACAGGGTAGCTTCAAAGGCCATAATAATTAGCAAAAGCTTGGATTAAATCACAGCTACAATTCTCGAAGGCGTAGAATTTGACCTACTGATACTGGAACAATAGGCCTGATGTGCCGCCGTTGAATCTATAGGTTTCCAATTTATATCGATGGAATTACCAGCTTTTAAGTGCGGGGGTTAGCAAGCAGTGGAACACTTGCTACTACGTACGATTCATTCTTATTAATTACTACCTACTATTACTTTATTCTATATGGATGAAGCTCGAGAAATGAGATGTCGATGCTAGGTAGATTTTTGTAGCAAACTTTATCAAGAGCTAATCGCACCTAATTGCAAGAGCTATAGGAAGAAAATAGGCGCAGGACGGGTTATATTAGGTAAGGTTTTAGCTAATTTGGTTTCGAGTAAGAGGACTCAAACATATTATGGATGTGAATAATGTAATGTATGTATTTGATAAAATTCAGCAATTTAGAAGCCTTTTGGTGAACTGATTTGATTAGATAGTGATAGTTACCCCTTGTGCTCGCTTAGAAGGAGTAAGATGTGATTGTGATGTGTGATGTGGGCAGCTTGGGGGGTTACGATTGCGATGTGCAACAAAAAAATTAAGCTTCGGCTCTTTCTTTCATCTCGTCTCGTCTCATCCTCACCTCATCTCATCTCATCTCATCTCTCAAACTTCCAGCTCTTATCATATATCTAGGACAGTATTGTGATATATAATAACACTTGAATTCGTTTGAACAGTTTCCGTCCTAACCTTTTTCTCGCCTCTTATCCCTCTTTTGTTTCTTGTATTACTTCTAGACAAACGTTAAATGTCTCAGGTCATGAACCATCGTTTTCTCCCCACTCTTTTTCTTCTCTCGTATTTCCTTCAGATAGAGGTTTAATCTCTCATAGCTTTTGTGAAGCATTTAGTGGCCCCAGTAACGAAACGGCCGCGGAAAGTGAGATATGCAACAAAGCCATTGTTGAGAGGGAGTGAATCTTTCAAATGAGTCTTTGCCTGCTAAAATCTGCATCCCATGCCTCCCCGAAGTTCGAATACTTCCCGATTCGGCGAGTGTCGAGGTATAAAACCCCTCGCCTCCAAGTGTCAACCCAAAACTACACAACCATCTACTTCAACTTCATCCACCAGTGATCCATGTCTAAGGAGTCAAGGTATGTTCGTATTTCTATAATGCTTATCAGGTTTTTAGCGCCGTCAAATTGCCCTTTCTTGTTCTTGACTTTCCTTCACCTTCGTATTTCGGAATCTTTTTTTCTATCAAGAAAGGGCATTGGCACACGAAGCAGCTTCTGTCATTTCTCCTTTTTAGAAAAAGTGAAAATTTCACTTCTCTGTCAGCCTTCTCACCTTTCAAATGGTATTTTCACGACTCTTTATGCTTCAAGATTGTGATATAGCTCATTTTGCGCTACATTTTACTCGTTTTCATGACAGAAACATGACTAAGTTCTCTTATTTTCGAGATCCTTGAAAAGGTTGAGTCATTGCGAAGCGTTTTAAAAGCGAGGTCCTCCAAAGGTGAAGTGGTGCCCTTGCCGTGGCGAAGTCATAGATGTTTACCTGGCTATACTTTGCTATCAACTGGATCTCGCTGGGTGAGATTATATATGCTTACATTCTACATGCTTAGATGAGTTCTATGCGATATTATATCCCTATGCATTACCCCCAAAGTTTTTCTATTAAACCTCTCTACTTGCACAAGAACCAAGCGGTCATGCCACTGGCCGAGAAGTGCGTCGCACAACCCGTTGTATCAGACCTCACCATCACAAAAGGAAAGATATGCATATGAATTAACCAGAATATTTCGCTTCCTGCTATGAAGCCTTGATTCAGCAGTCGCGCAAGTCACTACCGCTGCTAGACTAATCAACAATGCGGAGGGCCAATCACCCGTTTCGAAGAAGAGAAAGCGGGTTCGAAACGAATGAGCCAACTTTCCTCCAGATAAAATCCTATCGGGTCTTGACTTCAAGACATAGCCTCAAATCTTAGATTCAAGTACAAGCACGATTTCTATCGATTTGCCTCATGCGATGATTGGACGACATGGCTATGATATAAGTAGAAGAGTATGCTGAGAAAGTCATTGCCGGCGTTCCAATGCAAAGACTTATTCTTCTGTTCAAATTTGAATCATTTGGTTGCTAATAGGCTTTCTCTTTTCAGGTAAAGCTTTTAAACGATAGCAAGATTATCGATGCTTTAAGGGATGCTCTTGAGTGATCGAAGAAGGCTGAAGAGTTTTGGTTCGAGAAAGTTGAACGAACCGGAGGACAAATCAGAATATAAAGACGCTGAGGCAAATGAGACTAAAACTTAGGTTTTAGCAGATAGATTAAGCGCATTTAGCTGAAATATATAAGAGAGATAGATGGATTATCCCCATCTGCCATAAGTCTAAATTTCTTTACCTTGCCTTTTCTGACGGTCGATTAGAAAGAGGTTTCTACAAATGATAGTACTTTCAGATTCTCTCTATAACACCCGTGACCCGCTTATATCTTGGGGCTAGCACTCACAGACGTCTTTTCGTAAGCGGGAAGCTTTTACATTCTATGTTTGCTCTCGGACGGCAAAATTCGAGACTCTCTCTTCCATCTCCTAGCGACACGGAAAGCTTCTTTTATACTTAGCATTTTCCTCGATGGATTCCCTTTATTCGACAACGGTAACTGCCAATCAGGAAGCTATTGCATTCACTACTCCTTCTTGCTTCATTGTCAATTGAAAATCAGCGGCAAACTCGCTGTCACCTAAATGATCCCAATATTCCTCTAGAGACGTAAATCGATTCTCTAATAATAAAGCTGAAGATGTTCTCCCGTCATTGATCGTTCCTCAAAACTCTTTTTGTTGGTATCACCCAGGAATACCTACTCGAGTAGGCCAGAAATAGCAGTCCACTTTCAATGAGGGCATTGTGTTATATTAACGTTTCTGATTAGCGTTTCCGCATTAGGTAAAGCGCCTTCAGCTGATTCGATCTGATGTTCCTTATATTCTTGTTACCTGAATCGATGCTGTATATTTTGACTTGCGGACTAGCTTTTAAAATTTTACTTTCAGGGCCTTAATCTATATTTCTTCCTTCCTCGCCTCTACGAGGTGTTACGAATACGAGGCTCAAGTAGGATGAAGGTACAGCAGCAATGATGATAATCCTGGAGAAGTAATGATGGATAATATCTAGAGAAGAGGGGAAACTCGAGAACTCCTCAAATATCAACACCAACAGTTGGTACCTGACTAATAGCTTACAAAGAACCAAATTCTAACACAAGGAAAGAGTTAATATCATTCCTCTGCAGATGTGTCTTCTACAGACACTTGTCCAGATACAAGGGCCGACTAGGTTAGGAAAATGATTGTGATATCATCAAATATTGTAAGCTACAGAAGACAGCTTAGAATCTCCCAAGGATATATCCTTAATCTCTAAATATGCCAGCGGCCGCTGTATTGATAAACATTACGTGACGTATTGGTGAATTGACATATCGTTAACTGCTGCCGTATCATATCTTTGAAAATTCAGGGGTCCGAGCATCAAAGACCCTCGTTGATTACTCTTCTAGCCTTATGATGCCTTAGAGTCTTCTTCCATGTTTATTAACATCAAAAAATCGACATCTCCCTTGACTTTTCAATTTGTTTTATGTTACAGGTGAAGTTTTTGCTGTCAATTTATGAAATTCTAGAGTGAATGCTCTTCTGGTTCTGGAGGAATCATTTGAATTGATTCTATTCTTATACACCCTTAAAATTAGCATCACATTGAATTTTGGCGTACTGGTAATTCACACCTATCTTGAGCTGGATTCTAATGATCATTTAGCACTCATAAAATCAGAGAAGTAAACCCCTATGTTATTGAAGCTCGAGGTATATATAAAAGGTAGGAATGCCGCTATTGAATCAACAAGAACCCTTCAATCCTCTCGTCGCAGAGCTTCACGAGATGGTTGTATTTGAAGCGCGTAGAAAAAGGGACAATATTATCCTAACTGTTCTCTCCTATAGAAATCCGTACAGCAGCTAACTACTCTTGTCACTCTCAGAGCTTCTATCGTCGGGCCTCGGTATACTAGTATAAATTCATCGTCTACTGAAAAATGCGCCTATCTTCGTTACATACTCCCGTACGTTTACGTTGTGCATCCTTGTAATGTTTTACGAGCACATCTTAGACTACCACTGAGAGAATCCTTCGTATATTCTCTCAGATTATAGAACTTATTAGATTAGTAATCATATCTATCAACAGCTGAAGGAAAGAATTGTAACTTCAGGACTATTTTAATGTTGTCATTGATAGTCTCTCTGCAATATATCAGCGCCGTTGTCGTTTTCTTTTTTTCACCATATAATTCCTAGTTGAATATACCGCTTCTCTAGTCGTTTTCCTCTTTCAGGTTCTCTGCGGAGGAGTAATCACTATTCACCGCCATATACCTAAAGAAATTTCTTCCTGCGATAGGGGCATATAGAAAGAGATTAAATCTAGATCTGTATTAATTTATCGAAGCCTGCTGGATAATCGACATTATATGCCTCCCTCCTTACTCTAAAAACAGGGTATACGGAGATAGAGGCAAATGCAACTATCAATATCACCACGAAATGGGCGAGCTTCGAATTTTCCCGAACTTTACTCAGCCTTTCTCCATTTCCACAACCCCACAATATATCCCCTTTCCTACTTTCTTTAACTCAATTTCTTTTACCTCAAAAAAAATCGATAACACTTTATTTAGGACGACCCATAAATACTTCAAAGCAAGAGAGTATTAGGTAATAGTTCAATAGAGTTCTCCATAGAGTTCGGGACGTTGGCAATTTGTGAAGATTCGAAAGAATGTATGAAAAGGTACGAGTGTTATTTTATAGATATAAACCCTGCAAGATCATCGCTGTCATCGCTGTCCTCACTCAATTTTTGTCTCGTACCATTTCCTCCGCTCGTTCACTTCCCCTCATGACCCAGTTTCCAGAGGCAAATGCACATCTTTTTTCCTTTTGATTTCTAGAAGCGTGAGGTAGCATTACTCACCAGCCTTTGTCTGCGTTGACCTTTTGACCCCATCAACTCCAAATCCGTCCTTCCTCGTCTCTTTAAATGCCTTCGCTCGAAGATCTTATCCCAAATTAAAGATTCACCACACCGTCAGCTTCAGAGGCAAAGCTAGCTCGTTCCTCTAAATGATCCTTGGCGTAATGTCTATAAAAGACTTCACTACACAGTCTCTGTGGTCTTCAATTTTGTTCAAAACCTGGATTTTAGAAAGCTGGGGGTTGGAAACGTGGGCGAGAAACAAATTTGTTTCTTACTTTACTATCGAAAGATTAAAATGATAAATGGTATCGGGACGGAGTTCTAAATAGATTGTCCAGAATCGATAGCTGTAGCTTTATTGTCATTATTTCTCTTATTATCGGCTGGCCAATCTCCGTTTATTATCCTACATATCGACTTGCACTATATTACCCTATTGACTTATTAATGGATTCTTAAGATTTTAGATCATCCTCCAAAGGTAGGACCTTGCTACTCGCGAGAATTATGCGATTGAATAGAATCTGAGAGGAAGATTTTCCAGCAAAATAGCAATTATTTGAGGCCATTACACACTATACGCAGAGAATTTGATTAGTATCTTTTAACTTATTTCCAAAAGACCTCCCCACCCTTAATCCTTCAATTCACCTTAAATAACCCACATGCATATTCAACCTTAGCTTTTTCCTTCTTAAAATGTATATAAACCCCCCCTCCCCTCCCCTGATCTAGGATCTCAAAGAACTCTCAAAAGAAACATGGTGTACGATTACGTCCCACAGGGTGAGCCACGAAGCGAAGAATCTCCGAATCTCTGAATCTCTACGAGCTAAATCTCTTCTTGAAATCCCACTTCTTACCGAGGAAGCCTCATTCTCTTGTTTCATTGTCATCTCGTTGCTTTTGTATAGTGCTCGTTATCACCCCTTTTCTCTTACTGCTGTCATAAGTCATTTCGCTAATATAAATGAGATTAACAGTAATAGTATAGAAATTGAGAGGATTTACTGTGATTGATTGTTCGTCGAGGAAGCCTAAAACATTACACACCAGAACGAAGAAGGTAGCTCAGAAGGACTTATGCAGGAAGAGGATTGGGGAAGGAGCAATTTGGAGATAATATGAAGGGGGAAAGAGAGAAAAGAGTACGAAGGAGAGTGCTCAAGTGCTCAGGGTCTTAGAGAAGCTTAGAAACAGTGACATCAGTCAACTAATGAGCTATTAATATTTGATGATTCGATTTTTGCGGATATAGATAGATGAGTGGAATAATATAGGAGTGAGAAGAATAGAATAAGAGGAATAAATTGGATCTCAACTCAAATTTTATTTAGACAGCTTATCAACACAGGGAAAGCAATGCTTTAGACAGGTGCATGATGCACATACCCCCGATAACATAATTAAAAACCGGAGTGTTTCAAAAGTATATAAGGGGACAAATGCAACTTCATGCTCCTCCCTAAGCTTTTCAGCTCATTCAGAAAACGGAAAGAGTGCAACCTTCCTCTCAGCTCTGTCTTTGGGGTATAGTGGATGATCATCGCTCGTCTGTCGACTGCTCGAGTGGCGAAATAAAAGAGGCGTCTTTCATGTACAAATCAATGCAAATGTAAATCTGAACGTGCAATGTTCTATTTTGTGCTGCCTGCTGTGATATTACCAAATAGAGAAGAAACGAGATTGATTATAGAAGGAGAGAAAACTACCAAAAAAACGACATTCACAGAAAGGTGAGCTACCACATCCGCTAGGTAGAAAGCCCCAAAAAAAGTCTCACTAACCACATAGCGCCTCTCTGACCGATTCTCCTCAGCCTTTTCTTGATTCTCCTCTCATCGCCAACCAAGTCTCTCCTCGACCTAGAAATCTCATAACCAACCCTCGTGAGAATTATACTTTGGATGCCTAGAGGTAAGGTAATAAATTTGAATCCTTCCGCAATCCTATGATCCTACAAATAAATTGCCAATATCACGCAGTCATAAGGGGCGACATGCAGTCAAGGCGGTGAATATGGCAGAATAGAGGTGCATGGAGGCGAATGCGGGAAAGAGGCAAGGTTATGTAAAGACATGCACACTAACACTGCCTGTACAGCGCATCATTAACTGTTGAAGATGGCAAAACTCGCCGAGGTGGGTTATGGGAAGCGAGCTATATTTGAAATTGAAAGAGGCTGTTTCTGTAGAAGCGGAGTAGAACCTTGTGACCAAGGTTCAGTGCTTGACGGACCACCCGAAATTGAACACTGCTCTGTTCATGCACTGAAATTAGAACTGGCGCCGAGGGAAATGCCGTCTTTGATATGCATTGTCCTTTTGCACATACAAGTCCCGAGCTCTCGGAGTAGCTGAACAATCATCCCGCCTTGGCATCGGTTCTTCCAAGGATCTTGTTTCTCTAGTCCTATACAAGCTATTATGACTTGAACCTAGCACCCATGGCAACTTTAGCCTAGACACCTTTCGAAAGATGTCTAGACCCCGCCTTTTAGACTGCCGCTGTAGGCTAAATGCGTAAGCTGCAAGCTTAGTTTGTACTTATACCCAAAAGTTCACAAAAGAATCTTCCTTTCTTGCCTTCCACGCCACAATCGGAAGTTTCAGAGATGATGACGCCTTACTTACCCGTTACAGAAGGAATGAAGTGTTGGGGGGTCTGCGGGATTGGATGCGGACGGCTCGCTTATGGAAGCAACCTCCAAATTTGACAAGGCTCTGACACTGACACTCCCACGATTCATACTCTCTTTTGCCTCTTTGCCATCCTTCTCCACAATCAACGCTATCATATACGCCCCTCTTGACTCGAACAGGAGAGATGACGCCAACCATCTGACCTCATAGTGAGATGAGACTACCCAGCAAGACTCGAGGAGAATGGCTCTATCTTCATTCTTCCAAGTTCCCCGCACGTTAGGCCGCTACATGCCGTGGCTTTGTCGCAGCTTCTAGGGAAACAATATGATTTAGTTTAGTTCTACTTCATGAAGCTCGATGTTTCTCTCTATTTCCGGCCAGCAACAGCTCACAGTGAGTCCGAAGTCGATCACTTATGACATTTTGATTACATCCCATTTTCAGAGCTCAGACGGAAAGGAGCACCCACCATATCTCTTGGCAGATCTACACTTGGCGTTAGAATTCGGACGGGCTCTCCACTTCGGTCTTAGGGAGGCAAGTGGCCTTCATACTCCCATTTGAAACCACCACACCGTCCACTATGCAGCTTCCATAACCGTTTTCTCTCCTCCTCTTGTCCCCGATCGAAGAAGTTCATTTCGGTTGCTATTGATGCGATCTCATGCTTATCTGCATTGCATTGCATGGTTTCTCTCCTTCCGCATACAGACGCACACGGGAACAAACGGATTGTGATTCGGCACGTGTACTCAGCGATAAAAGATAAGAATAATCTGTGCAACGTACGGTGCGTCAACTCCTCTCCCCCTTTTGCGTTATGAACCATGTAATGCTGCTTCCAGGATTATCCAAATGAGGTTTCTTGATTGGGCTCGTTAAAATTAATGCAAGTCCCTGCGGCAAGATGGTTGGATGTGCCGACAGGCCACTACCGAGAGAGGAAGTTCACTTTGTACTTCAAACTTTCCTTTCTCTCGACCACACGTCTTTTTCAGCAGCAAAATTCCGACAGCTCAATATTATGTATCAAGGATACAGTTGTGATCGGCCGACCAATCCTACTGGCCTATGTTGGTCTACTGGAAATCCTTTAGTCCTTCGCACGGTACAATTGCTCAATTGCTTAATCCCGCCATAAACCTCGGGACTTTTCCAACTGTGACCAGCAGGGCTTGCCGCACAAGTGCCTTGGCGTAAGCAACGTTGGCAAGGCTTGTAGACAGAAGTACTTGGGTGAGGCTTTGCCAAGACTTCTCTTGAGATGAGTTTGATGATCCCTCAAGGCTCCATAGCGAACCAAGGTTTTGGCCAAGTGCTGATTGGAAATTTATTTCCGTAAACACGAACATCCTCCAAACATCAACTGCCTTTGCAGCAGGGATGAACTAGAGATTCATGTCAACCCTCGTTCTCTCAAGCTAAGGGAGCTTGTGATTGGTTGTTTCCACTACAATAGTTCTTAATGATAAGACGCTTGTTAGCAAGTGCTATCAAGTCTGACTGAACGATGTGGATTTGAACATGGGCTCCTTCTGCTGAAGGTGTAAGTCAAATCAGGAAGCCCATTCGCTCTGTGGACACCACCTCTGCCAATGTCGATGCAAGAAAGGTCTGATCTAGCAGTCGGATCTAACTTGGCTTGCATAATCGTCACTTTCCCTTCCTCTCCTGGATTTAAAGACCCCTTCTCTCTCCAAGTTATTATCTATTTTTGAGTCCGAAGTTACGGAGCTTTCTCTTCAGCTCGAGATAAGCAAAAGCCTTTAAATGACACCTGCCCCATCTCGTAGATGAGCAGCCCGTCGACGACTTGACGTGCTCTGGCATTTCCTTGGGTGGCTTAATGTGTAGTGGACCAACAAAAACTTGGTTGCTGATGTTGGTCTAACCGTTCTTTTGCTCCATGCAAGGTACTTTGGTCCCGGGTTGACTTTCGAGACAATCCTGTATATTCTGTTGCCACCATCCCTCTTGGTCCTTTACCCCTAGATGCCCTCATTCATTAGGTTACCGTGCTACATTCGTTACCCGTCGAGGGGTTTATAAGGTCTGGTGAGGCCTCTTTGCCGTCTTGGAGTCTTGGCATTCATGCATGTCTGTCTATTTGCCGATGATCAAGATGCCACCAACAAGCATTGATTCGTATCAGATCGATTCATATCTGAACCTTATACGGACGTCTACATTAAGTCTAGAATCCCAGGACGTGTATTCTAGCTGGGCTGTCCATATACAGGAACGACTCCAGACCTCGTCAACTCTCTCTAGATTTTCAGGACTTCTATCGTCCATCCCAGTTGTACAAGATGCTGCTTACATTTCATTTGCATCGCTGGCGTTTCTTCTCAGCCAACACCATGGATCCGTCCCCTCTTTCGATGTCATCAGATGTTACACAAAACTCTGGATGGCATTGCCCGAGGATACCAAAGCAGGACACAATGAAGATACGAAATCTATTCTCCAAGATATCTATAATCAGATGTGTCGGTCTATCGGAACCCTGCCGTCACTCTTTTGGTTGGATAGTACCATGCCAGCGATAATGGATCCAACAACGCAAAAATCCATCACTCATCAGCATCTATCTATGTTTATTCAAAACTTCGGTCTCCCATTAAAGTCCTCTGGAGATGCCAATTCCAAACCAGTTGTTGCGTTAGCCTTGTCAAACGGATACTTTCTTGGCATTGCCTGTTTGGCAGTTTCCTCTTATTACACAATGGCACCCCTGAACATAGCTGGAGGACCTGCTCAATTCCGGAGCGATGTTGAGCTTGCAAAAGCGCAAAGTATATTAGTTCTCGAATCGGACATTGAAAAACTCGGACTCCATGATTCGTGGATTCACGAGGCCGGGATTCAGATTCTTCTGATGTTACCGCAAGAGGATATGACTTTTAAAGTTCAGCCATTCGAAACTTTCCCTCTGGGAACTTTGTTGCAACCGGCTATCCCAAATACGGCTGATGACTTATCCCTGATACTTTTCACCTCTGGAACCAGCGGTACGAAGAAAGTTGTACCGACGACTTACTTTGGGCTATTGAGCGGCATTCAATGTGTTATTGATTCTTGGGGTCTCACTCCAGAAGAGAGCTGCGTCAACATGATGCCCCTGAACCATGTCGGTGGTCTTGTCAGAAACCTCTTCGCTCCTGTTCTTTCCGGTGGATCAACCATCCTGTGTCCAGCATTCGATCCGAACATGTTTTGGGACATCCTGGAAAGCGGCTCTGGAACTTGGTATTATGCTTCGCCATCCATGCATATGAGTATCTTGTCCCAAGCCAACCTTCGAGGTGAAGCAGTCTCCCAGCGTCGCCTTCGTATGGTTTGCAACGCCGCTGGAGGACTGCTCCCCGCACTTGCAGCACGATTGCAAGATACCTTCAAATGCACTGTTCTTCCAAGTTACGGGATGACTGAGTGCATGCCAATTTCTACACCTCCCCTCAGCTACATTCTGGATCGGGTTGGAACTTCCGGAATTGGCTGCGGTCCCGAGATCGCAATTCTCGATGACGACGAAAATTATTTACCAGCTGGAAATGTTGGTCGCATCTGTGTTAGAGGAGGTCCTACTTTCCCTGGATATTTACGGGATGGAGGAATCGACAAATCAGCTTTCAACAAAGACGGTTGGTTCGATACCGGTGACTTAGGATCACTTGACCAAGACGGGTACCTTTATCTCACGGGAAGAGGAAAAGAAGTCATCAATCGTGGAGGAGAAATTATCTCGCCATTTGAGGTTGAAGAGGCAATCACCATCGCTTCTCAAGATCCCAAATCGATTCTCTTTGGACAAGTACAACAGGTTTTGGCGTTCTCAGCACCGCATGATGTACTTCAAGAGGTCGTCGGAGTCGCTTTGGTTACGCCGTCCTCGAAGCCACGACCTGACGTTCGCGATTTGCAAACTGCTTTGAAAGCTTCTCTCCATTCGCCAAAATGGCCAATTGTGGTAGTCTACATGGATGCACTTCCAACAAGCAACAACAAATTAGTTCGTATCAGATTGGCGCAACGCATGGATATGAAAGATATCACGAACAGCATGACGTTACACGAAAGGCATTTCGAAGCCGTCTGTCCTCCTGTCAATAGCGCCTTGACAACAAAGATATCGAATGTTTCTTGCAATCTTGATCTTCCACTGGTGATGCAGGAGTGTCAACAACTTTTAAGCTCTGATTTGCAGGTTCACGTGGATGTCAGTCATCATGATGGAACACCAGTCGCCTTCTTAGCACCGATCGACAATTCAACAGACCTTACTGTGCACCAAAGCACAGCCGATCGATTGGCCGACGACCTCCGACGAACCATCGATGGCCTCCTCTTACCATCAACCATCACCCTTCTCGAAACACCCTTCCCCCGTACCAAAGAAGGACACATCGATAAAACAGCACTAAATACCATGCTCAAAGCCCTTCAGCATTCCCACTCCTCTCTTGCCGGCTCCGAAGTCGAACAAAAGATCCGCAAAGCGTTTGCCGAAGTGCTCGGCTTCGATGTCCGTGAAATCTCCTCTTCCTCAGATTTCTTTGACATGGGAGGTGAATCCTTAAGTGCTGGGTACTTGTTGTCCCTTCTCCGCCGAGACCTAGGCATACGGATCCCAGTCGATAAGCTGTTCACTTCTAGTAAAGTATCCGAACTCGTCGAACTGGTTGAAAATATCATCAGTGCTACTGCCGAAGATCCTAATGCATTAACTCAACCAATGCTCGGATGCGAAGAAACTTACAGCTCAACCCAGCCACTCCTCATGATGATCCATGCGCTTCCAATTGTTATCTTTTATCCGATGAAGCTGTCGTTCCAATGGACTGCTCTTATGTACGCTTTGAGTTCCATTTCAGAACTGTGGGATGAACCGAATATTCCTTCTCGGTTTGTGGCGCTTATTGCGGCAATGTTTATCTCGAGAGCGTCGACTCAGATTGTGGCACCTTTTGCGGGGATTTTGTTTAAGTGGTTGGTCATTGGGAAGTATCGGGAGGGAATGTACCCTATGTGGGGACCTTATCATACGAGATGGTGGCTTGTAGAGAAGGTATTGAAAATTTGTGGCAAGGCAAGCCTTCTCTTTTTTTAACAATCTTCATATGTTACCATATATTAACTGAAACTAGGGTATCTTCCGACATTTGGACATGTCTAGAATCTTGTACTACAAATTACTTGGCGCTAAAATCGGTCAAGGAGTCACCATCGAACAAGGAACCACTCTCGGCGAATATGATCTCCTTGAAATAGGAGACAACGTCCACCTTGATAAATGTATCTGTCGACCCTTCGCCGCTGAAAGAAACACATCTATGTATCTCGGCCGCATCGTCATCGGTGCCCGCTCCAGTGTCGGTCTAAAATCTCACGTCGCAGCCGGTTCAGTCCTCCCTGAAGACACTTTTATCGGCGCCAATTCCTCTTCTTACGAAATGGACGATGGGGATACTTCCGATCGTCGCCATCCAGCGAAGAAAAATACTTGGCTGCAATTACTCGCTATCTTCCCAATTCAGCTAGTAGTCGCTTTCATCGTAGCGTTGCCGTGGATGGCAGGGCTCTTTGGAATCGTCATGAGTGAGCCTCACAAAGCAACAGATTCAGTACGCGAAGTCATAACATGGTGGGCTACCCCTCACCGAATCAGTTACCACTATCTCGCTCAATCACTAAACGTCTCTGTGAGGCCTTTGTTCTGGCTTATTCTCGTTGTCGCTATTAAGAAACTCCTCAATGTTATTGTAGGACCGTCAGTGCCGAAAGCGAGCGATGAAAGAACTCAGGGTGATCGGTTCAGAACCGCACTTCTGGATGCGTTGATTCCTGGTGGGAGTTTGAAGAGCTTCACGAATCTGTTTGGAAGTCATTACGAGATTACATCTATGGCTGTGAGAGCTATGGGCGGGAAAGTCGGCAAGAGAGTTTATTGGCCTGGAACCGGCCCATCGATTCAAGATTTCGATCTGGTGGATGTGGGGGACGATGTAGTTTTCGGTTCTCGCTCCCACATCATCACTTCCGACGCTGCAGGTTCGGATTTTGTGCGTGTTGGGAATGGAGCCATGATCGCTGATCGAGTCGTCTTAAGCCCCGGCGCGACAGTCGGAGAACGAGCTGTCCTTGGAAGCGGCGCTTTCATTCAACGAAATCAACAATGCATTCCCGATTCCGTGTGGGTTGGAAATCGAAAAGGAAGGGCTGTCTGCCTGTCCAGCTTAAATACATCCAATACATCTACACAAGTGTTATCTTCCTCTTTCTTCTCTAGAAAAGATTTAGAAAAAGGCTCTTCCTACGATGAAAAGGATTTTTCTAGTCCATCTTTCAACGACTCAGTCACTGAATTTGCAGGAACCCCCCGCGCGGAATCAACATTCAAAAAGATGGCATTCAAAGATTCAGCTATAGAATTTCCAGGTTCTCCAGGAGCAGATTCAATCTACAGCACCTCAGGTCCACCACCCTCCTACCCCTCCTCCGTCATTACAAAATTCCCCCTGTCACCCAAAGCCTCAAAGTCAAAACTCTATTACAACATCGAAGTAAACGAGAAGAAATCTACCAACAGTACAGAAACAACACCTACACTCGCCAGTTCCGGGAATTCCATCTCTTCCAACATCCTCAAAGTCAGCGTCGAAATCACCAACACGGAAAAACCCTCCCACTCCACCTCCTCATCCTCCCCTTTCGGCCGAGCATTCTACGAAGGACAAGCCCCCTATTTCGTCTTCAACCAAATCATAATCTTCCTCTATAGCACATTCATCACCATCTTCGTTCAATTATACTGGAACATTGGAACCATCTCGACCGTCATCCTCAACCAAATCCTCAATCACACCGATCAGCTGAAACCGCGCTGGTATCGTCCTTTAAAAGTATACTCGTTCAATGTGTGTATTGTTTCTGCACTCTGCATCTGTCTCTCGCTTATCAGTTTGGCTGTTTGTATTGTGGCGAAATGGACTTTGATAGGGAGAAGGAAAGTGGGGAGTTATGATTGGGATAAAACTTCTTACTGTCAGAGATGGCAGTTATTTCTAGCTATTGAAGCTATTCGTCGACGCTGTTTCGGAGGTAATGGTGTCTTAGGCCTATTGACAGGATCTCATTACTGCGTGCTTTATTTCCGACTCCTAGGCGCCAAAATCGGAAAAGACTGTGCGTTATTTGCAGGCGGAAGACCCAGTTTGGTGTTTACGGAGCCGGATTTATTGACCTTGGGGGATAGAGTTACGACGGATGATGCGAGTCTTGTGGGGCATATTAATAGTAGGGGAAGGTTTAGTTTGAATGAGTTGTGGGTTGGGGATAGGAGTGTGTTGCGGAGTGGGAGTAGACTGTTGAGTGGTGCGCGGATGGGGAAGGACTGTGTTTTACTGGAGCATACATTAGTTATGGCGGGCGATGAGGGCGTTGATGGGGGGTGTTATCAGGGCTGGCCGGCGGATTTGTGGAGGGGGGATAGATTGAGGGTTAGGTCGAAGTTTCGAGGGGAGTGAAGATGGGGAATTGATGGGCTGATGGGGATGGGGGGATAGGTGGAATTGTTAAGGAAAGGGTGTTAATTAGATGCATGGGAAATTGGAGGATATCTATATGGGAGATTGACTTCATTGGCTTCCTTGTTAGTATTTGGATATTTTCTCATTTTTATGCTTAGACATTTTTTGTTGTCTGTTTTTTTTTTTTCTTCTTTTCAAGAAAAAATTTCAGATTGTATATAGTAGGATAGGATGAATATTGGATCAATGGAAATAGATCTCTTTTCGCTCTTTAAATCAATTACCTATTTTCTTGTGATGCATTGAGAATTTGAAGAGGATAAGAGGAAACGTGAAGGTTCCTTGTTCTTAAAAGGGGAGTAGGGAAGAATCTAGTGAAAGAAGAGGGAGATGAAGCTAATGAGTTTAAATATGGATCGTACGATCTTTATTCCCTCGAATTTCTAAAGATTTCATGGAGTATTTAAGCATGAATGGTAAAACATTTTCAGAACATCAAGTTCAAGAAAGTTCTAGAGTAATATCCCATTATGTCGGTAGCCGGGTCGTGCCGGGGAGAGGGTAATTAGCTCTGAGTAGTACTCTGAGCTGTCTTTTCTCTTTTTTCTTATTTTGCCTCTGCTCTCTCTCTCTCTCTCTCTCGTTTAAATACAAAAGAAAGAGAAAGTGTTATACTTTAGCTTCTTCATTCTTTCACCTCAGTCTTCCTAATTGGTACTAGGATCGAGAGGCTTTTATTATAAATCTTTTAAACACGGCATTATTACGACTACGACTATGACTACTACTACGACTATTATTATTAAGAATTACCCATTTCACTACTCACCCTCAATAACTTTCTCCCAACAACATTGCAAACAAATCCCCAAACGGCCCCAAACAAACTCTCCAACCAAATCCCCCAGTAGTAGGACATGTAAAAACAGCAAGCCATCTTACCACCACCACTTCATCGTATTTAGAAACCGCAGTTCTCTCAGATAAAAATCTAGCTATACATGTCTATGGAGATAGATGAGCATCCTCCTTGCCTGTTGGGGAAGTTGGAAGTTAGGGTGAGAAGGGGGGTGAAGAAAGTGGGATAGAACTATATTTGGAAATTATCACATCAGATCGACATCATATTAAGTTGAATTATCTCCATGTCAACTGTCTAGTTTCAAATAGATCACCTAATTGCTATATCTGGCAGCTACGGAAAGGATTTTGCCTCGAAAATAGGTGAGTCGATCGGTAGATGGACCTTCTCTCGAATAGTCCCCTGGCCTTTTGAGTTGATAAATTGCGGAAGGTATGATTTTCGCTCTGGAGTAACCCTATGATGATGCTATCGTGACGCAATGGTGGAATGGTACGGTAGTAATATGGTGTGTAGTAATGTGGCGTTCTTGAGCTGAACATCCTCTTTCCGTCCCGTGTCAGATTCGTAGATTATGTTTAGGACATAGGGAGAGATCTGCAGGGTAATTTGGGGGCTTAATTTGGGATGGTGAGGCTGTATTGGTTAGTGGAGCTGTTGGGATTCTTTGGAGATTGGGAGGATAGGAAGAGGATGGTGTGGTTCTGAGGTTTAAGGCATGAGATATAGATTGTGAGGGAATGAAGGGATTGGAATTGGTGTGTGAGAGAGGGCTAGGTTATATTTGGGATTAGAGGGAAAAGAGAGAGGTGGTGAAATATTAAGCTAGATTCTAGGGCTTTTCTTCATGGAGCTAGTCTTTTATTGTTTATAGTGACTAAAGCTGTCTAATGAGCTAGAACGTTAGCCTATGTTAGCTTATGCTCTTTATTTAATAATAAATTTGTTCTATCTCTGGTCTATTGCTTTCGTTAGCTAGCTGTAAATGATTGAAGGGGGATAATGTTGGAACATAAGGAAAAGGGCATATAGTCACGTGCCATCAAGAGGTCATCCCTTAATGAGTCATCAGCTTGTCTACCTGAGCATTGCGATCATTACGATCTTCTTCCTTTCTGTAACCTATTATACAATGAAAATCAGACAGTTAATAGGCTCAATCAGTGCTTTAGGTGATACCACCAGATAACGACGGAATTGAGTGTTTGGAGATGAGAGATTGGGGATTTTAGCTGCAGTAGACATGTAGTAGTAGGAGAACTATGGGAAAAGTAAATGTCTCACCGGATGAGGAATGCAAATGGAGATAGATGATAGTAGGTATAGAGAGATCACGGTTAGTCTGCAATAGAGAGTAATATTTGCATTTTCTCTATTTCGTAAAATGTAAGAGAGCGATAAAAGGGATTCATAGATAGAAAGGTTGAAGCGGAGGCAATTACTTGAGCTATTTTAATTATTTCGAAGCAGCTACTCGTCTGACCTCATGAAAAATAATTAGCAGAAATAAAAGCTAAAGATGACAGTAACTTTAGCTCCTTGGCTTCCATCGGCAACGACTGTGACGATTATGCGTGTACTCGTCCGGAATTGTAGTAAAATACAAAAAACTAATAAGGAGTATCACAGGAGAAAATGGAAATGCGTAGGATCTTGAGTTAATTTTCCTGTAGTTTATGTTGAGGTAAAATCATGTGACCTCGCTTAGCTAGTGTAAAAGTCTCTATAGGTCTTTGTCTGCCTGAATCATCTAGGCTAGACAATTTAACTCAACCTAATGCTCTACGCATATTCCTCTAGTTGAGCTATTAAATATATAATAGTTTAGAGAGAAATGACTTTAAGGAGGTAGCCGGAGACGTAGAAATAAACGATGCGGAGGTTTTGTTGGTATCACCGGTTGTGAATCACTAGTCGGATATCCGCTAGGGTAAGCACGAAACAGATATCTTGGTTCTGTTGTATGCTATGTTAATTGATTTATTGTCTAGAATGAAGAATATGAGTCAGACGCTATAATACGAACGGAATTGTTTACCGTGTACGCTAGTAAGCGATCACGCTATTACATCATTTGTCCTAACAGGTTTGGTTTGGTTAATTGAGCGAGGAAGACTGATGAGAGAATGCAGTAGATATCTGAATTTGCTCTGCCACTGTTTGATAGGAGGGTATGTTGAAGGTGAAGGTAGATTAAAAACCCAACTACTTATATTTTGGGAGACTTGTTTGCGTGGAATCAGGATGGAAAAGTTAGGACAGAGGATTGGGTAAGAGCTTGAGTGTGAGAAGAAGGAGGAAGTAGGGTGGGAATTGAGTTCATGTGAGTCTGGAGAAGAGAATATAGGAATGGTAGAGAGCCTCATGGCGCTAAGAGAAGTGGAATGAATTTGAGTAGTCATTTTCAACTCGGTAACCCTCCCAAGAAAAATACGTTTAGCAGAATAAACAATAGAATCATTGCTTCGATGGAAATATACTTAATTCTTGATTCTAGTGGCAAGTAATTTTCCAACACGCATATCCCCAACCAGCACCTTCATTTCCTCTGAATCTCCCCTCTCTATCATCATCCCATCCTATCACTACGCTACACTATTCTCAACAAGATCCCTTTTCCTCTTCCATATTCCCCTTTCATTTCCCCAGGACATAAAAATCTACCGCTCTGTCCCTCCCAAAATCACTACTCCAAAACCCTTACCAACCTTCCTAGCTTAAACACACACTAAGCTCAGCTACACTCCCTTCGCTATCCATTAAGCAATTCCCTAATTTTCTCAAGAAAAAGATTCTGTCGAGGAAGTCCTGCTCCTGCTGGTATCCTAATGAAAGGGAGTCGGAGTTCTCTCGGCAATGATAGCGGGAAGTTATAGAGATGATATCGATACAATGGAGTTTAAGAGATTTGGAGGCGAGCGAGCTTGAAGAGGGCTAAAAGTGCATTTAAGGGGACAGGAAGTGGTGTGGGTGAGCCATTGGCTGGTTGAGGACAAGTCCTCTTTCTATATATGGGTATGGAGAGACAACTTAGCAAATAGCAATATTCCTACCCAACCTCCCATGCCTCCGAGAAAATAATAATGCGCCTCCAATGCTTTATAGAAGGCTAACCATAGTCAGATGTACGACGCAGTGTTACCAACTGTGCTAGTACGTCAACAGAAACTTGAGCTTGAGGTAGATATATTAGTAGATATATTCTCCCTCCTCTGGCTAATGAGTCAAATTGCACGTGATCAGCCCCACAACGCTAAGTAAGCGACATTCCGCCTCTCCCACCAATATTTATAACCCCGCTACCTTTTTGCAAAAATCTTCTTCCCTTCTTCGTCGCACATACCTCGATTCAAGCAATCACTTCTGTGTAGTAAGTCATCCATCTTCTCCCATCACCATCATCACCATCAACTTGTCCTTCTTCTTAACCCACTAACATCTTCTCCGCCACAGATTTTTACCTCACTGTAATCCTTACACACAAAACCATACATCCCGTCGTCAATACAATACCGCAATCATGGGGTAAGTCTTCCACCCATCCCCCTAATCATTCTTCTTGCGATCTATATCTTAATGAACTCAACGCTGACTTCTACTTTCTTCCGCAGTAAGGAGAAGCTTCACATCAACGTCGTCGTTATCGGCCACGTCGACTCCGGAAAGTCCACCACCACTGGTAAGAAAGATTCGATCCCGACTCCTTCGCACACTGCAACTTACACATATATGTTCAGGACATTTGATCTACAAGTGCGGTGGAATTGACAAGCGTACCATTGAGAAATTCGAGAAGGTAAGATTCTTCCTTTCTTTTCCTTTTCCTCGTATCACAAAAATTGCCCTCCTTTTTTCTGTTTCGCCGGCCTTATCTGTGCCCCTCCGTGGGGCAGAGGCAGAAGAAGTTTCGGTTCACGTCAGAAAATTTTGCGCCCGGACTTTTTTTTGTGCTGCCACGACATAAACAGAAATCGCAACGGCTTCTCCCAAACCAATCAACTCTCCACCACTCGATCATTTCATATTTTATTTATTGATGCAATGATATGCCATCAATTCATGCCATTCTATTCCATTCCACTCACTAACAATTAATTATAGGAAGCTGCCGAACTTGGTAAGGGTTCTTTCAAATACGCATGGGTCCTCGACAAACTCAAGGCCGAGCGTGAGCGTGGTATCACCATCGATATCGCTCTCTGGAAATTCGAGACCCCAAAATACTATGTCACCGTCATTGGTATGTTCACCAATTTCCTACAATACTTTACGCAGTCTCTAACATTTCTGCAGATGCTCCTGGTCATCGTGATTTCATCAAGAACATGATCACTGGTACCTCCCAGGCTGATTGTGCCGTTCTCATCATTGCTGCCGGTACTGGTGAGTTCGAAGCTGGTATCTCCAAGGATGGCCAGACTCGTGAGCACGCTCTCCTCGCCTATACCTTGGGTGTGAAGCAACTCATCGTCGCTATCAACAAGATGGATACCACTGCTCCCCCGTGGTCTGAGGACCGTTACCGCGAAATCGTCAAGGAAACCTCAAACTTCATCAAGAAGGTTGGATTCAACCCCAAATCTGTTCCTTTCGTGCCTATCTCCGGTTTCAACGGCGACAACATGATCGACGAGTCACCTAACTGCCCATGGTACACTGGTAGTGGTAAGGATGCTGGATGGAACAAGGAGACCAAGGCTGGCAAGACCACTGGAAAGACCCTCCTTGAGGCCATCGATGCTATCGATCCCCCTGCCCGTCCTACCGACAAGCCTCTTCGCCTTCCTCTCCAAGATGTTTACAAGATTGGTGGTATTGGCACGGTTCCCGTCGGCCGTGTTGAGACTGGTATCATCAAGGTAAGATTATTTTCCGCCTCGACTCTCCTCCAATTGCTAACTCATTTCAATAGGCTGGTATGGTCGTCACCTTTGCCCCCGCTGGTGTTACTACTGAAGTTAAGTCCGTCGAGATGCACCACGAGCAACTTGTCGAGGGTCTTCCAGGAGACAACGTTGGATTCAACGTCAAGAACGTCTCCGTTAAGGAAATCCGTCGTGGTAATGTTGCTGGTGACTCCAAGAACGATCCCCCCAAGGCTGCCGCTTCCTTCAATGCCCAAGTCATTGTTCTCAACCACCCTGGTCAAGTCGGTGCTGGTTACGCACCAGTTCTTGATTGCCACACCGCTCACATTGCTTGCAAATTCGCCGAGCTTATTGAGAAGATTGATCGCCGTACCGGTAAATCCATTGAAGACAAGCCTAAGTTCGTCAAGTCTGGTGATGCCGCTATCGTCAAGATGGAGCCATCTAAGCCTATGTGTGTTGAGGCATTCACGGATTATCCTCCTTTGGGCAGATTTGCCGTAAGGTTCGTGCTCCCTACCCCCTCTTCCCTTTCGAATATTTGCTAACTTGACTTATAGAGAGTAAGCCTTCCAAGCTATCCCCTTCCCACATTGCCATTTGAATGCTAACATGAGTTCTTACTTAGTATGCGGCAGACGGTGGCTGTTGGAGTGTAAGTTCCTCTCTTTCCCCTTCCCCGACTTATACTAACTCTGCGTTATAGTATCAAGTCAGTTGACAAGACAGTTGCTGGCGCGGGCAAGGTAAAAACTTTTCATTCCTCTCAACCTCTTACGTTCCACTTGCTGACTTTCTCAAGGTTACCAAGGCAGCTATCAAGGCTGGGGCCAAAAAATAGATCGGCAAATGGGAGAAAGCTTGCTTGTTTGTGGGCAATGGGGTCTCGATTGATCTCTTCTGTCTACTAATTCTACCTGCTTGTATTTCTTCTCATTTTACCCATCTTTCCGCTAGCTTGCATGGGTCCTTTCTCTATGGTCTGGGGGATTTACCACGATGATACGATGGGTTTGGGCGTGCGATGTTTAGCTTCTTTCTTTGTGTATTCCGGGGATCATTAAATAGAACATACTTCTAGAATGCATTTCCGATATACTCTTGGTTTTCATGCCATTGTGATGTGATGTCGCGATAATAATTTTCGTACCCTTCCTCCACTCCACTACCGTTTTTTCACGTGCTCTTATTTCAAAATTCTTGAATTGGGTGTGCGTTATGGGCTTGTCTGACTAGGAGAATTAAGATACTGGGATCGATTCGGTGGCGAGTGCCTTTCAGTAATTCAAAATATATTCAACCACTCCAAGTCATTGATACCACGCCACAGATTGCAGATTGCTCTTTCCCTTCTTAACAACACCCTCTAGGAATGTCTCTCCTTAAATGAGCCATTCATAAGTTCAATATTCTTTTCTACCGTAAGACATCCTTCCAAAAGTACTCAGCGAAATGAGTGATTGAAGACAATATTATGAATTGCTCTCTACTTCAATAATCACGATGGAGAATGTTTCTCTTTAAATGGGTGATTCAAGACCCCAACGTCTCTCCCGTCATAGGATGTTCTTCAATAATGTTATTCTCGCTTTAACATCCCATAATGTAGAAGCATCTAGATTATTTGAGAAATTTAATTCAATCTTACAAATTACAGATCTAGAGAACTTATGCAGGAAAAGTTGAAACCAGAGTCTAATCTAATCTAATCGTGCTGTAAGATTACCTATATTTATATTTCTTTTTTGCTGTTTAAAAAGGAATGGCTAGAATTAGCGTTAGAGTATTAAAATAAAGAAATAAAGAAAATATGTGGTGGAAAGGATGAACGGTGAGAATAAATCTGAAGAATGAAAGCAGCAGTTCCGGGTCCGCGCTTCATCAATATTGACTATTACCCGCACCCCGAATATAGAACACCAAAGATCATTTTCCTCACCAAGGAAGAGTTATAGACTAGAGTCCCCTTGTAGAATCACAAACTTTCCGTATCCCTTCAACTTTCCTTCCTATTCTTATCCTATGATCTCATATATTCTATGTATTATTTCAAATATTATGCCTATATTTTATTCAAATCTACCTTTCCCCTTTCACAGAGCTTTATTCTTTATAAGTAAAAACACCAGGAGAACATAAAATGATATCAATACTATTCACATTATTTCTCCTATATAACTACTGTCCCCTTCTTTTCTACACTTCCCTTCACTGTAGTCCATATATTTTTCAGCTCCTATTGCTAAACACCCCTTCGCCCTTCACAGTCACCACCCTCCATCCTTTTATTCTTTCATTCCTAAAATATTTCCTCAATTCCCTTCCAGGCTTCACCACTCTTAGCCTTCTCCCTTTCTTTCCAGTACTCTCCTGTAAACCGCCAATACCACTCCCCAGTTGTCTCATCCTTCGTTTTAACAAACCATCTCGGCTCAAATTCAGTTCCCTCAGCTTCCCTCTCCCTCCTTTTCGCTCTCTGTTTTTCTTCTACTCTGTTCTTCTCGGTCGCAGCAAGATCATACAATCCATCTTCCATAGCTCTTTGATCAGGCCGAAGTCGAGTATCTGTAGGAGGGAGCCAGGGCCGTAAATTGTCATTGATGTCGTTGAAAGTGACAACGAATGGGGTGAGATTGAATGGGATGCCTGATGGTCGAGGGTTGGCTTCCCAAACTATGAATGCTTGGTTGGGGTCAATAAGACTATCTTTGCGGTGCATTTGACCAGTTTTTGGTTCTTCGACGGCAGCTTCGTAGCCGGGAGTAAGACGAGCGTAGATCTTGTTGTTCCATCTTCCACCTAGACTGAATCGTGTTTGACCATCATAGTCATTGACACGGCCAGAAATTTGATAAGCACTTGAAGCTTTCCAACCTCGGGCTTTGAAATCAATTTGACAGACTTCACCAGTAGTCCAGTTCTTTACTTCCATGGGGCCATAGTTATCAACTGTTGGCGATCCAGTAATGATGCCAATAACTGACGAGGTAACCTTCTTCCATGTATACAATTCCTCCTTACCACCATTGGGACGAAGTTTGAGGAACCAAGTACCAAGTGGATTGATGTCAAAAGATTTTCCATAAAACTTTGATTTGACAGCAGACTCTCCCCAGTAAGTCCACATCGGTGACTCTGCCCAAGCAGCACCAACGGGTGGATGATGACTGACTTGTTCAATGAAGAAGCGATAATTTTTATCTGGACGTGCGTATTCGAATGTTTCACCAAGGAGAGGGTTAAAAGGCTTTGCGACTCTGCCAATTGTAGAAGCATACTCACTTGCTGCGAATGCTGCAACATAAACCATGCGTTCAGTTGAGTCAGTTCGAGCAGCGGCGATGTCAAGAAGGTCAGCATATTCCATGTCTTCAGCACATCTGTGAAGAAGCGACGTCGGCTCGTTAAAAGATACAGGTAGGGTCATCTTAGTCATATCTTTTCCAATCATAGATTTGAGAATACCCTAGAATATTGTAAGTACTCACACGCGAGAGTAAAAGCTTAAAACCTACCCATAGAGATATTTTCGGCCTATCGTCTGCGTCCATCTTTAGTCGCTTCCGTATGCCATCCTCATAGCCCTTAAATGACAACGAAAGATCAAGACCAGGTGCTACATCCTTTTCTTTCGGCTCGGGAGAACGCTTCGTCGCTGGACTCGATATCGGTAGCATTGGCGCTACTTGAACTTCTCCAGCATCCACTGCATCGAAAAACTCCTCCTCATCCGAGTCGGAGTCTGAAAGGTCAGGAACTTGAGAAAAAATTGACTTGCCACGCAACGAACTCTGAGCAGTAGATTTTCGTCGCACAATAGCAGTGCCGTCTTTGTGGGTAGCTACTTGTTCAAG
Organism: Chlorencoelia australis; assembly: GCA_003988815.1. NCBI lineage: Eukaryota > Fungi > Ascomycota > Leotiomycetes > Helotiales > Cenangiaceae > Chlorencoelia > Chlorencoelia australis. The sequence continues at coordinate 126,623 of QYAN01000093.1, forward strand.
TGCATCTGCAAACTCCGAAGCAGACACGGGTTCATCTCTACTCTCCGGCCTGGAAGCTCTTGAAAGGCTTCCTTGAATGACCTCACGGAGTGCCCGTTTTGTCAATTTCCTCTTCTCTTCCGATTCGCCGACGCGAGCTTCGAGAACTTCTTGCTCTCGAGCAACTTGGGCCATGCTTTCTTCCCAAAGGCGTCTCATTTCAGCTTCACGGTCAAGTCGGTATTGCCAATGAGCATCTCTATCTTTGGATATCTTAAGGAGGTCACCAATGAGACCTTCCAAGTTACGGATAGATGAGTCGTAGGTAGAGATAGCCTGGAGAGCAAGAGTATCGGAAATAGAAAGATTCGGATTGTTTGACTGCTCCGCTTGAAGAGCCGCACTGACCTGACTCATCATTTCCAATTGTAATTTTGCAGATTGAGCCGTGATTTCAAATGCATCCTTGCTCGCGGGTGCTTCACGATCGCTCGATCCATCGCCGTACTCTTCCTCATCGTCGTCATCACCATCAGTACGGGGAACGTTGCTTAGGACTTTAGTAGCATCGGCGAAGCTCCCTTCATATGATCCGTAGGCAGTCCCATCGTCTTCATCAGCTACGCTTCCGGTAGTACTTGTAAAAGTGACACGTTGGCTGGCAACTTTTCCCAGCCCAGAATGTGGCATTAGTCGACTCGTTTGGACGCTCTCTCGGCGGGTGTCAACGAGACTGACTGAGTCGCTACTGCTCGGGTCTATGGTTGAAGCTTCTCTCGATACAGTACCAGAATGCTCAGCTTTTGCTTGCCTCAGCATCTCAGCACTCTTAGCTCTTTGTTGATCTTCCGCTTTAGCCTGATCTTTCGTCCATTGTATAGAATTGTTCAGGGCCCAAAACCATCTCTTTGCCTCGACTTCATGATTTGCTTTTAGGTGATATTTGACTGATGACTTGCCAATAATTTCAAATTTCGTCTTCTCTGTCGGATCCATATTGAGCTTAGCAATGCGCATGTTGATGGCTCCACGACACGCAGATCCTGCATCATCCTGATGCTTGTAATAACTCATAACTCCATCTTCCAAAACGAACCAACGCAATTTATATCCTGTCCGGTAATTCGTCCACTTTTTCAGATAGCCTTTCATCTCGCGGCCTTCCCTTCCAGCAAGAGCATCTCCTGGAGCTCCATGTAAAGCACCTTGGGCGGAGGCATTTCCAAGTACAGCTTTCTCTTGAATACCGCGTTGAGCAGCAACAGCAGCTGGTGATCTCTTGAGCATCGCCCGTGTTGTATCGTCTTTTGTAACATCCTGTGGTAGTTTGCCTCTACGATCACGGCGGAAAGGATCTGCGCCGTGGAGAAGTAGGACCTGAATGAGACGCGAGTTCTTCTTCCTTGCCGCCTCATGGAGCAGAGTGCCGCCTGATTGAACAGTAGTAATGTCTGAAGCAAATTCTCCGCCATTTATATCCAGAACTGTCTTCACCCGTGGCTCCTCCAAAACCTCACCCAATTTCTTGTAATCTCCATCTGCTACTAATTGTTGAACTTGCTTGATCTTGGTATCTACGAAAATGGATCGAGAAAGTTGAAGCTGTTGGAAAATGTCCGGGGTTCGTGCTAGGTCGAGAGGTAGTCGGCCTTGGTAATTCAAAATAGAATCATTGACTCCAGGCTGCTGTAAAAGGAGATGAACAATGTGGCCACGTCCTAAGCTTGCAGCAAGATGTAGAGCCGTGTTCCCTTCCCGATCTCGAGCATTGATATCTAATGTGCCTGCCCCGTCTGAAACAACATATTCGATGACCGGCTGTTCAGCACACTGAATAGCTAAATGTAAAATTGTTGTATCCTCTAAGCCAGCAGAAAGTCCCGAGCCACCTGCCGTAGATGCACTCGTTCGTGGTTGGCTCGATTCTCGAATTGCCTTGGATATGGAGGCTGTATCCCCGTCTCTTAATGCTTCAAATATCTTAAACTTTCGAACAGATTGCTCGATTGTAACCGTCTTCTCTAAAGGCTTTTCCTGGGCGGGAGGGGGCATGTGCGGGTGCGGTGATGCTCTGGGAGTTGATAGACTCGAAGAGGACCTCATAAGTCCTGCAGTGCCCGTTGACATCTTGGGCGCATGGCCGCGTGAGTGCTGTGACATAATGGTGGTAGTAGGAGATTGTGCAGTTGTAGGTTGGGCAGCTAATGAGACATTCTCCGAAGAGTTGTCGTCGTCTTTTCCTTCTCTTCGACGCAGGAGCGAAAGTGCAGAAGATTTGCTACGCTTGTGACTAAATATTGCACATCATTAGCAGGCTTGGCTTGACTTTCAAAGTTGGGATGATCTGCTAAATTGTTGAGTGGCAAAGGCGACTCACGTTTCAATGGCATCAGACATACTCCCGCAGCTTCACTTGCGGCGAAGATGTCGCAGCAATAATGATATGTTAGTTCCCTCACTCTTACATGCAATCATTGGTTGGCGAAGGTCGAACTCCAACCTGTTGCGGACGGATTCTTTTGATTGGATGACAAGCGTTTATTGTGCAACTCGGGAATGCAGACTAGTAGAGGGAGATAAGGTGCCACTTTGAGAAACTCCGTGGGCCTTTGAACGAATGTGGCAGGTCGGCGTTGGCGCAACGCAGGCGCAACGCTGTTCTTTAGAAGTTGTGCTGTTTCCCATACGAAACTTGGAGAAGTTGTGTAGGTATTTGTTCTTCGGCTTTACTTTGGGAAGTTGACAAGGAACGAATCACCAAATGGCAGTGACCTCGCAATGACGACGTTACCGAGCAACGGCATTCGGATTAACCCCTGCCGGCTATTATTATTTCTACTTCAAATAACACTCGCTCGAAGGGGATTTCATATATACCTCTTGCAAAAGTGCTTCAATTCTTCTCATTACAACGAGTAATTAAATAGTACTTTGACTATTATTTTAACCCAAGGCTGAACCTTAGCCGATAGCTCATCCAAGGTTCGAGGACAGCGCTAAAGCAAAGATTCTTCACTCCTGCTGGAATAGCTACATGACCATTTCAAGATAATCCAGTGCGCTAGTTTCCATATCTCTCCTACTAGCATGAATATACATAATTGCAGTCTTACGTTTTTGAATTGCTGGATACGTTTTCTTATCGCATACTTAAGGAGCTATCGCACAGATTCCGCATTTTTCACATGGAGAAAGCACTCAATTCGATTTGCGAATGGAATACTATTTGTTCAGTTCATTTATTCTGATCTATAACTACATCTATTTCAACATTGAATTATTAGCCCTGGATTCAAACTCACCAATACCGGCTCGGAGGGAACGCATCTTTAGCCAGACATGCTGAACTTTCTCGCTATCCCCGCAAGAGTTACAACAGTGGCATCCGAACCCAGTCGTACTTGTGGACGAAACCTGCCACAGTTTCCCCTCTACCACATTTAGGGGATGGTACAAGACATCATTAATCCGGAAACCGAGATTGATTCATGCGAGTATTCTTAGCCTTCCTGGCAGCCTTCCTAGGGAATGAAGTCTTTTGCGTTCAGAGGTGCAGCAGTTGGTTGTTTTGCTATTTGCGGAGTAGATTGGATTGCATTATATGAAGATGTGGAATTTTCCGGTAAGAGTACCTTGATTATCCCTTTTGGATTGCTTTCCACAAATTCGACGCTGTCCTCAGACATTGTCTGAGGGCAGATTCTCGGCAGCCACCCCGGTGAAGTGCAGAACTTCTTTGCTTTTCCTGCTACCAAGGAGAACTAAGAGCATGTCATTCATATCATTTGCAAAGGATGGATCGTCGTCCTGGAGATAGCCAAAGCATTTCCACTAGAGAATGTTTCCGCAGTTTTGACAGATCAATGCCTCGATATCAAAGAACGCCAAAGTTTTGAAAAGCGATTGAAGAGGTCGGGAAAATCTTTCTAATCACAGTCACACGGATACAAATTGCACGCTTCAACCGAAGCGGCTAACAGGAAATAGTTTCAACTGCTATCTATTACTTCTACTTGAAACAAGATTCTGTCATTCTAGCTTCAATACTGCCATGTTCCTGGCCGTGTTAGCTATCCTATCGTCATCAAGGAGGATCAGAATTGTGAACATCCACTAGTTATACGACTGAGAGCGCTACTCTTATCAGGACAATCCCAAAGGCATTGTGCCAGTGGCTCCTTCCTCCATTGTACCCGTACCACCCGTATACAGCTAATGGCGCTACCCTTAAACTAGAATCCTAGATGTATTGCTACTACTAGTAGTAGCTTACATCTTCATTTGTATTGTATTGTATCGCCTCATTCAAGAAATTGGGTAGCTGGAGCAGGCATAGCAGCGCCAGGAATGGTGGCGGATATGACCCACCTAAATACTATTAGACTTATTAGACTTATTAGACTTGAGCCTTTTCAATTATCTGCCAATCGTAGTGGAAATACATACCCTGTGCCTAGTCCCCAACCCATAGGCTCCCTCCCCCCAAGACGGCCACCAGAGCGTCACCTAACGCTGTGAGAACCTTCGCGGACGAACTGTCGCACTGAAAGGTGATGTTATTTGAATAAACAGAGATCGGGGAGTTTGATTGCCATCGTCTCATAGAAGTCAGAAAACTTATTTGCGGTTGTGCCTGTAGGAGTGAAACATTTGTAGGCATAGCCTAAGCAGTTCGTTATAACTTGAATAACTTATAGACGAGCTATATTTTACTAGAATAATCTATAGATTTATATTAGTATAATAATAACTCGTAAATATAGGTGGCCATTTGCTCTTATCTTTATTCTTAATCTTTATTTAAATCTTTTATATAGTTTAATACTAGACCTTATTTATAGACGTTAGTTCTATCAAGCCCGTCACAGTTATCCTTATATTATATTAATAAAGTTCAGCCAAAAATTATTAACTTTTGCATTCTTAATTATAATATGGAAATTATCTACGAAACTAGCTATTCTTTCTAAAGTTCGCGCACTACTAAAACGAACCCGAAATATTCAAAAGAAACCTGCGCGAATTATGAAAGCTACTAGGATGCGCCGCCCTTAAGCTTACGCTCTGGTATATCGCAGCCAAAGATTAAAAGCTGGTTAACATACCACTTAATTTATGGGAAACGCTTAACCTGCTAAGAATTAGAAAAGCTTTACCAACCGGCCTTAAGTATTTATTAGAGATTTTTGCGATGTGAATAGCCGATAATGGTAATTTAGATCCGAATTTCTTCAACTTGCGCAAAGCTAATAGCCTAAGGCTATATCATCAACCCCCTTCCCTTATCGAAACCCTTCCCCCTCATACAATGACCAAACCGAAGTCCTTTCCACTTTGGCGCAGAACGGAAACAAAATCAACGACAACTCGGTGGTGAGAGTGGTTATGTGAGGGGAGTTGAGGTCGTTGTAGGTTGTTAGGAGGTTGTGGATGGGATCATTGGGGGTGGGTTCAATAGGAAGCGGCATGGCGGACGGAGGGGGTTTTTTGGGACGAGATTTTTCTGGAGATGAAGTTTGACGTCAAGCTTGAAATGCAAATTAATATGCTAATAAATAAATAGACGATGATAAACTTATCTCATTTCCTCACCAGATCGTTATAGCATGGCGAGACACGAGTTAAGATGTCATAATCCCAATATAAATAAATGGTGCTCGCTGCATTAGGTGGGATTTAAAGTAAGAGTTGTAGGCACAGCTCGTCACCCACTTAAGCGAGCCCATTAAATCAACACCCCCACGATTCAATTGTTATTTTGCCACTTTTATGGCCACAATATTACCACCTCCAAGCATGCTATTTCTTACTCCACTGCTCTCACCGCCTTCAAGCAATTGAAGCTATTCAGAAGTCAAGTAATATCTAGAAATCAAGTAATTCATATTTAATACTTAGTGGCCCACCATGAGCCTAACAGCGCTTCCACCAGCTTTCGTACAAAAATATGAGGAATAGAAGGAAGAAATAAAAGGGCATTTAAATCTGGGCTTAATCAAAGTCAATTAAGGGCTATATGTGGGCTAGAAGCCCATCCAAATCCAAATCATTAGGTGTAGTCTATACTAGTGTTTTTAATATTGACAGCAATATTATAGCTTCAGTTATGCTACCAGCAACCAGAGTGCCTGCGATTCTGCCAGTTATAAGAGCCTCAATCAGGTGCTTAATCATATATCGTGGCCATAAAAGTGGCAAAATAACAATTGAACCGGGGGGGGGTAAGTATTAATTACCTAATATCACATACTATAGGACCTAAAAAAAGAAAACTGCGCCTCTTAGCGAAGAAGCTTCTAGTATACCTGGTAAACCCTATACTCCCAATATACGCGCTCGCTTGCGTCGTTTAATATATTTCTTTTTATATAGTTTGCATAATTTAATTAGAAATATATAAACTGGCGCTATAAGAATAGTAGTATAATATTATATATATTATTAGGCAATTTTAACGAGTAGAGTATAAGAAGTAAAATATAGTTTTATTCTATATTTGCTATATCTTTTATTTATTAAAAACTATATTCGTTCTATTAAAATAAACAGAGCCTTTAGTTTATAGCTATAAATAGATAATTTAAATATTATTTTAGTCTGAAAATTTTACTTATCTTTATATTAATAATTCTGCCTATGCCGTATATGCCTTATATATATACGCCCCACATAATCCCTAGTGCCTTTTAGTTATTTATAATTTTCAAAAAAGTTATATAAGTTTATATTTCCTACTCATAATTATCTTTTTATTCTAAACTAAAATCTAGTAATAAGAAAATCTCCTCTAAATTTATTTTAATAGCGGCTAACCACCCTATTTATTCCTTTTTACTTATATTTCCAATCTTTGAAAATATTATGTCATCTAGCAAAAATTCTCATTCTCATTCTCATCATCGTCATCGTAATGAGAATAACGAGGAAAATCAAGGCAACAACCCTAATAATAATGCAGATCCTCTATATTGCATAAATCCATCATGCGGTCTAAGTTTCTATACCGAACAAGAGCTGGCGGATCATTATTATTACACAGGACATAAGTATATGATCGCTCCTACTCCCGCTCCCGCTCCCGATACATTCTTTTCTCCTGATCCTGATTCTGCTCCTGCTCCTCCTCCTCCTGCTGCTTCTGCTTCTCGTAAGCATAAATGCAAGTATTGCCCAGAGTCATTTAAAAACTCAAAGGCACGCAAAAGACATGAAGAATCCCATGAAGGGTCTGAGCATACTTGCAATTACTGCTCGGAAAGGTTTACTCGTAATGACAATCTTGAAAGACATATAGAGATTGCACATAAGCAAGGTTTAAGTGCTAAAAGGTTTAATTGTAAGTACTGTGAAGCAGATTTCAGTCGCATAGACGATTGTCATAGGCATGAAGGGCAGCATGAAGGTAATGAGTATAAATGCTCAAAATGTGGACAATCATTTGGCCGTCGTGATAATTGCAAGCGACATGAGAAGAAATGTCAAAAATAAGCATCTTTATATAAATAAAAATCTAATTAAGGATAATATTAGAAGAAATATAAAGTGTGAATTAAATTGGCTAGCTAGTAGGCTTTGCGGGCTGGCGGCTAACTAGGATAATAAGTAAATAAGAGTATTAGGGAACTAAGAAATTAAATTTTTTTTGTGAGGAAATTACTCCTTTATATACATAATATATCAATCAACTTTTTCGAAGTTTTATTACCCCCCTGCGTTCTATCCACAAATACCTGCCTTTTAAGAAGAACCCCCTAATTACCTACTCCCTAAATACTAGACCCTCTATCCGACCCCCTATACTACTATATAGGCTCTACCTTACCCGCCAACCCCTTCCCCGACCTAGAGATCCTTTATAATAATATTACTAGCCCTATTCTACTACCTCTTAGTTTACCTAGCCTATTTATAGTCCCTATAATTAACTAGAGCCTTAATAGTAACCCTTTTAATACTATTATAAAAAATTTCTCGAATTTTACTACTTTTTACTACTTAAGCCATAACTTAAATAAAAAATACTTAATTCTCTTTAATATTAATTCTCATATTAATAAAGAACTTAAACTCTCTAGAAATAAATCTACTAGAGCTAAAAAACTTATCCTTAAAGCTAGAGATCTTCTAATAAAAGCCTATAGCTATATCTAAAATAGAGAAAAGTAAACCAAACTATTTAATTTAATCGAAATTTTTAGAGAATTTATAGAAAAAGATTAACTTACTATTATATCTATTATTATTATCTTCTAGATAGCTAATCTTAAAATAGCTATCTGAAATATTAAAATAAAAACTAGAGCTCTAGCTAAAGCCCCTATATTTAAAGCTAATTTTAATCTTTTAAATATAAATCTAGCTATAAACTAACCTTAAAATAATTCTATATTACCTAATATCTATATAGCTATTATTAATAAGAATATTAGCCCTATTTTAAGCTATACTACTTAAAAGTAGACTATAATATAACTTAAAGCTAAAGCTATAGCTAACCTATCTATTATTATATTAAAAGTAAAGCCTAATAGGCTTATTCTTATCCTTTCTAGCCTAGCAAAGTTCTCTCTTCTAGCTTTATAAAACTTATTTAATAAGGCATTTCTAGAAAAAGAAATTAAAGGCCTAGTTATAGCCTTTATTTTAAAGTCTTTAGATAAAAACCTAATTTTATTTATAATTAGCTAGTTTTTAGCTAATTATTTATTTGAAAAATAAGCTATTTAAAAATATCTAATTTCTTTTAAAGTTTTTTAAAAAAATAAATCCTAATATAAGATTATATTATATAATATTTTTATTATAGATTTTAATAACTTATAAGATATAAAGCTAATAATTAATAAAATTAAAATTTTTAATAAAGGCCTAACCTTAATTAGTATTTCCTATTAGCTTTTCTTTAAGGAAAATAGAGATATAAAATATATTAGTTTAATAATAATAGCCTTTGCTATTATCGAAGAAGCAAATAAAGCTATTCGGAATAGGCTTTATATGGCTAGTATTAATATATAAATTAAAAAGCTATATTCTATTATAATTATAGCCTAATATCTTAAATATTAAAAGTTTAGCTACTTAGAGAACTATTATAAGAGGAAAAGGCCTACCTATAGGCTCTATAATAAAAACTATATTACTAGCTAATATATTTATAAAACTTATAATATTAAGAGAATTAAATATCTATATCTAATATCTAAATATACTAATTATAAAGAATCTTATATAGCTAATTATAAGGCCTATAAGATTTTATTAATAATTAAAACTAT